>NW_010578068.1:272571-300750 GCF_000705375.1 Tinamus guttatus
AAAAAATATAGGAAGACTTCTGAGAGAAGCTTAAGACAGAAATACAAAAGGCATTTATCAATGACATTTTAAAAAAGGATAAAAAAACAAAATCACGGACATTGCTAAGCATGGGAAAATTCACATACATTTCTTTAAAGCAAAACAACACCCTCATCTTACTGTCTGCCCCTGCACCTCTGCTTGTTGATGGCAGGAACATGCTAGGGTTTTTTTTGTTTTTGTTTTTGTTTTTTTTTTTAATTTCATTACAGTTAGTCTATGAACTGTCACATAATGATTTCAACATTGGTAATATATATGAGGCTTGGGGGCCCTTTTATGTAGCAATTAATCTTTCCTTTTTTATGAGTTGCATAATTTTTAAAATTCAAAGAACAAACAAAATGTCTCAGTCATCAATAATATTTTACTATAAATTCTGCAGAGAAGGAGGGGTCATATGATGGTAAATAAGGGCTCAAATTTACCATCGCGTCATAAACCCCCAAATCCAAACTCAGCTGTGATTCAAGCTGCAGATCATTAACAAAGAGCTGCTTGTGGGTGAACACCACTGACTGAACACCATAAAAATACATTTATTGAGCTGCTTGTGGGTGGACTGAACACCATAAAAATACATTTATTTGAAGAATATTTTCTGAAAGACTATCTAGACTCAGGCTGAAGCTGTGGCTGAGCCAGACAGGCCATCAGTAAACCCAAGTGACTAAATTTACAAACAAAACACAAACTCAGTTACAATAAATGGTTTTCTTTAAGGAAATCATGTTTTCCTTAAATAATGCTCTAAAGAAATCTGCTTTCTCTAAGCAGAAAGATGTTACATTCATTTTTTCACTCTATCAAAACTTAATTTGCCAAACTGCATTCATTTCTCACATCTAATTTGGTGAGTTAATAACAACATAGCCAGAACAAAATCAGACCACCCTATAAAGCACATAAAGCAGAAGATGATGTGCTCTTTGGTTGATATTAAACAAGGATAATGTTCACAAAGAATACAACAAATGAACCCCAAGGCATTCTGATGGATCTGTGCGTGCTGCAGTAAAAAGAGATAGAAACAGTCTGTTATGCTGTCCCTCTCACTACTGGAGCTAGTCCTGTTCTTCTGAATGAAAAAATAAGGCCAGTAATCTTAGCCATAACTTATATGGTTAGTAGGAAATAGACATCACAATTTTAATCTCTGCAGACTATGGTAAAATAGATATGCAGTATGAAATCATCATTCAAAGTCTGGGCAAACTCAAATAACTTCTGAAAAAAATGTACAAATAAGATATCCCCATCATACAGTGGTAAAATGAGGGGGAAAAGTCAATTAGACTTTGTCATTGGTGGCTTTTCTATTCAAAGGAGCTGTTGTAGACAAGCACTTGACATCAGGGCTCTGAAAAATAGAATTCTTGTCACTGCTGTTCAAATGCTAACCTTAATTCTCATAATAATAATAATAGCAGTAATAATAATAATAATGATAATAATATCCCTTATCTTTCTCTTATTGAGCTGACCGTCTTGAAGGAAGAAGAAGGGATTAATGGTAGAGAATGCTGTGAACAGTCTCATTCTGAAATGAGGATGCCAATGTGAAACCATTCAAATACTGCCAGTTTTCCAGTATCTCTCATATTTCCCCACGGGCTGTGTTCTCTTCCATATACTTGGCCCCTGCTCCAAACATCACCTCCCAATTACTAGATCCCACACTAGATTTAACACGCAATTTGCAGTACCAGCATCACAATTTCTATATTTTTTCCCTAGCACTGTTGAGGAGATATGTTCAGGAGATGATTTTCCCCACACTCTGCCAGATGGCCAAAGGTTATTACTCTGTTCTGATCTATCTCTGATATGAGGTAACAATTTCTAAGACAGGGCCCCAAATTCACATTTCTTTCATGAAATCTGTAAGAAACCTTCTAAACAAGAGATCCACTGCATATGACTTTACTGCAGGTAAAACCAGAAGACTCAAGCATACAGCAAAAAAAACAGGATCACAATACTCCAGTCTCACAATTTCTTTATAACATTTTACAAAGGGATTGACAGACTCATCAGCCAACCCTCCTTTATAGATTAAAGGCAATGAGCAATGTTATAGCATAAACCTGTGACCAAAAAAACAAACAAACAAACAAAAAAAAAAAACACCTCATTGCCCCAGTTTAGTCAGAAAGGCATGTAAAGTCATGAAAGTTGCATTATGAGACATAGAGGTTATGAGACATAGATCAATGCTTTGCCACCAGCTGGAATACAGAGACTAAACATTACCTGAAGTACGCCAGGGCAGGTGAGGTATATTTTTACATACAATTACTAATGTTCTCCAAAAGAATAAACAAGTTATGTAGCAGCACACTGCTACAGAAGAAAAAAAAAAAGTCAGAAAGCAACTTCATAGTAAGGACCAGGAGATATGTTAAACCCTGTTTTCCAGATCCCACCACTTCACATGCAGACAATTGCTGTGGATACAGGAATGGGAGCATGGCTTGGCCCTGTCATCAGTCCTGAGGAAGCTGGGTCAGCCTGAGAGGCTAAATGCACGTGAGCAGATCAGTAAAGGCAAAATGACCTTGAGAAAACATCTTGTTTTTAACCATACTAGCAAATGTAATAACACAAGACTTCCGTGAGGAAAGGTCCAGGGAATTTCTTCCTAATTTATCTTTCTTAGGAAAGAAAAAGAAAGCAATAATGACAAGAAGTGTTTTAACAAGAGTATCAAGGATATTGACAAGGTGGTATCTGAGCATGGTTATTAGTGCTTTAAAAGACAGCTGTAAATCATTGTTAAAGTATCTTTGTATCCTCACTGGTCTGTCATAAAATGAAAATTTTGGAGTCCAGACCTAACTAAATGCATCACTTGTACAACTGTAAAAAAAAGGAAATCACATTCCTACTCCAGCAAGCAGGACAGTCTAAAAATCAGGGTTTCCAGGCAAAGACTGGGCACTTGAGATTGAGTAAGTTCCACAATACACATATGTAGAAAGGAGAGGATGACTATCAAAGGATGGAAGAAGTCCATTAAGCTTTTGTCTGAAAATAAAAAAAAAAAATCATATGAATTTAGCTTATGAATAAAATGTGTATCTTAGAACTTCATAAAACCTTCTCAAAATTCCTGCAGAAACCTCCATTTCTCTAAAGATATTTATTTGTCAAGACATGGTCCTCAGCTATGAGATTTAAAGCACAGCCTTGGTATCTTTGTCTGCAGCAAATGAAAGGCTTTTATAAAACAAACCAAAATTAATCTGAACTTGATTTCTTATTCCGCAGGAAACTGGTAGGGCAGTGATGATTAGATAAATCCTCCATTAATCACCTGTAAATTGCAGTGTTGAATTCTGGATCTGGAGGTGCATATGTTGCAAACCAGCTGCTAGAACAGTCTTTAGTTTATTGGAATGGAAGAAATTTGTGCTTTTGCTACCAATTATATTTCCTGCACCCTGGTCAACACTGTATGGTACTATTCGCTTGTAGAGATATCAGATTACATCCCAGTCTTGAGAGTGAATTGTGTTTTCTTCAGACTTTATTTTGACATTCTACTGCTTTAAGAAGCAGAGGAAGGGGCAATGTTTTCTATTATTGGCTGAGATGACACCAAAAGCTGGGTGTTCATTTCATGTTTTGCAGATATTACTATTGCAGAATTGCTACACATACTTGCCGTCACACAGTTCTTGTGGAGTATCTACTATTTCTGGAGCACATGCTCTGTAAGGAAACACTAACGGACCTGAGCTTATTCAGCTGAAAAAGGGAAGGTTTTGTGGAGACTTAGTGCTAATGTCCTGCTAATGCGTACAGGAAGGTTGCCCAAAATGGTGGAGTCCAGTTCCTTATTGAGATGCACAGAGAAAAGTGAGAGATAATGGTAATAAGTATAGACAAGCATAAGCATGCCTAGGAAGAAAGTAGAAAATATTCATGTGAGGATAATGAAGCCCAACAAAACTGGTTGTGGAATGTCTGCCCTTGGAAGTTTACAAGACTTGACTGGACAAACCCATAAGCAACCTGGTCTGATTTCAATATTAGCCTTGCTTTGAGAAAGAGGTTGGACTCGCAAGGCCCTTTTCATACTGACTGGTTCTACAATTCTGTGAATTATTTGCCTAGATTTTGCTGCCTTGTCAGAGAGGCTAAACTAACGCTTTTGAAAGGTCAGAGAAGTTTTGTTGGAGAAATGCATATCAGAGTGATATTTCCTTGGGACCGGGACTAATGTGCAGAATGCTTATTTTTCTTTTTACAATATTTTGACAGTTCCTTTGAAGTTCATTGACACATTTACTGGAAGGCTTAAGCTTACAAAAGAGAGGGTCTGCTAAGCCTTAGGACTAAAATTTTACTCTGTGTTGTCTGTTTTAGGACTGTAAAATATCATTTACTTATTACAGAAGAGCTGGTTTTGAGGTCATGTAATTTTCTTTAAGAATGGCCAGACTGTAGGAGTACACTATCATCAATTCACAGCAGGTATGTTGTCTTCCAAGACATTCATTGTTCTTTTGTTCATGTATGACTAAAAGACCACTCCCATAAAAGCTAATGAGAGCCAGAATGGAGTCACCATCTCCGTTTTCATCTTATTGCATCATGCTTTCTTGTTGTTTTGGTAACAAAGAATATCGAGGCTATGCAATTTCCATCGTGCTCCTTTGTAGCACTTTGAAGCAGTCCATTTCTCAGAGATACGACTTTCACAGCTTACTGTGATTCTCATCATGCCCGATGTTCATAACTGTTATCCAAGAGAGGGGAATAAGCATTCAATCATGAATACTATGGAGAAGTACACCTGCAATTCCAACATTTTTCATTTGAAGAAATGGATCATTTAGTCTGAGCAATGACCAAAGGGGGAGGTCAAGTTAAATATCTTGGGAGAATAGATGAAAAAGAGAGACATTATTCTGATCACAGTTAATGCAGTGTTTCAGTACTCTCTTTGCTAAGCCATTTTCTAGGCCACGTGATTTATTAAGTTCTCCATTTTGAAAACCAGGAGGACAGACAGTTTTTAATGGAGCTTTTAAGTGTAATTGGTTCTTGGTTTACATTGCTTTATAATTGGGTCAGATTTCCAAGTCAAAATGTTGCCCAGGTTTTCCCATCCTGAATTACTACATCTTTTCTTTCCTGATTTGCTGTATTTTCTAGGTTTGCCAGAGGGAAGCGTTATCCATAACACTGTGAGCTTTTTTGTGCTTTATATCCTTTTTACGTTTTTATTCTGCTGGGAATACTAACTTGAAATGCTACAGTGTCATAGAAAGCTGCATTTAAAGTTAATGCTGTATCTGCCTGTGTTTTAAGTAACTGAAGTCTCTGTCTCTCTCTCTCTCTCTCTTTTTTTTTTTTTAACATACAGCTATACTTTTTTACCAAACAGCATTCTTCCTGCCTGAGGTGCAATCCTGTTTTCCTAATATCAGAGTTAAGCACCTCTTTCCTTCTCTGTTAAACCTTATCAGGAAGTTTTTCTTGGCACTAGCATTACCATTTTCTGTTTAGCATCAAATTCATTAAGAGACATATTGATAAAGGTGTTTTTAACAGACATTTTTCAAGGATCTCTTCCCTGTCGTTGTAGCCTCATCACTACCTACACATCTTGAATGCTTGTTAAAATGGCATTAGTTTCCCTTAAGATCAGTAAGAGCAGATCAGACACAAATGACTGGAATTTGTCTGTTACTACATATGCTTCACTGTGATCTAATTCCATTAGGACTCGTTCTGTATTTACAGAGTTCAAAGGCAATGTCCACTGTAGTAAAAATGAAATAGATACTGTTAGCCCAGTTGAGGATGAGGTGGTATGGAGCTCCTTTACTGCTTTCTTCATGGTTAAGAGTGTAGACTTTTTTTTATAGATGCAAAGCAGTTTGTTTCATTGGTTCTGAGGACAGTCGCAAAGGTTCCAAATGCATCCTTTTTCACTTGGTGTGCCTAATTTCTTTGGTGAGGATGAAACTCAGTTTTCTATAAGCACCTGTATTTGCCTCTTCATGTATGAGAAATTCTTCCCAGTCTTCAAATAATCCTGATTTCCAACTGAAAAGCTGTCTTCTTCTTTCTTATGTGTAATGAATGTATACTTTTTGTTAGATAGAATATGATCTCACTAGACCTATGGATCCTTGTTTACTTTGATTTCCAAGATAGCATGGCTTCCCAAGCTGATTCTCACTGCATTTAATTTTGTGATTGAAAGCTTCCTCTCAGAATTTAAACAAAGTAAGAATGTGACTTACTAACATCTAAAGAGTCAGTTCCCCAGAAACCAAAAGAGTCATCAGGGAAATGGCACGTGACTCTAGTAGAGGAAGGGCCTGTTCATATTAGGAAATGGATGGAGGGAATTTTGGAAGAAAAATGTCCCATCTGATAGGCCACTGTTGTAGACACATCTGTCACATGTTCTTGAGAAAGATCAAATAACAGTGCATACAAGGTAAGCAGTCACCCATAGGATAGATAATGTCATTTAAAAAGGAAGCAGACACTGATCGACAGAGAACCTACAAAAGATACAGAATTTAAGACACAAACTGACCAACAGTACAGATGCAGGATACAGACAGGACACTCTATAACAATAGATGGCTATTGATACAAAGATGGTTATCAAAGATATCTATTTAGGGAAACACTCCATATTCAGGTTTCAGACTGTTGAGAAAGAATGTAGGACTGGAGCAGGTTTTGATTTCTACTGCTCCCAAAGCTTAGAAAAATAAATAGAGGAGAACTGTGAAAAAAGAATCAAGGATTCGTTAATCCATTGAGAAAGAATAAAGCTTTTTGTTCCTATATAAACCAATAGCATGAGATTAGGTGTTGGTATATAGTGAACAGCCAGTTGCAGCCTAGAGACTTATCAGAGATACAGATGAGCAAACATAACAGCATATTGTGCAATTTAACAGCTGCTCATTTTCTGGGCAGGTGTGCCAAAGGTAGCGCAGTCTGAAACATCCTCTCAATATTTCCTTTTATTTTAGTGTTGTGGTGTGTTTCCCTTTTCATTTTATTCAAAGAGCCTGTGATCAGCAAGAGAGTGCTTTCATCTGAGCCATTGATCAAATAAGCAGATTTTCTCCATAGCTCTTAATGACACCACTTAGGATTCCCCTTCTGCCCTTCAAACACATTGCATGCAAAAAAGTAATTTTTAAAACTATAAATCATATTAATATTCTAGGAGTACATCATTGTTTGTGCCTGTTTAATTGTTGTTAGAATGTTAAACAGACTCTGTGAGCTACTTTGACAACACTATCATTTTGTAACTGAGCTCAGGGTACATCAAGTGACCCTGACAGTAGGCTACACATTTTTGAAGATAACATAAGAATTTTATTTGCCAAAATGATATTTATTCTTTGTTGATATTCCTATAAGTCAAAGGTTTTCATACCCAATTCTACTGGTTCATGGAAGAAAAAAAAAGACCTATTCAAATAATTTTGGATTTGTTTGTATACTTGCTTTTACTTTAACATGCGTGATTGCATTTTAATTCTCATCACTCTAGCTGATGCTCTCTTGGGGTGCTCTCAAGAAAGAGAAAAAATCTAAATTTGGGATTTTCTTCTTGTACTGAATGAAGACACTGCATTTGAAGAACCACCTCAACTGAAGATCAAAGGAAAAAAAATGAGAATGAATTATCAGTCAGTAAAATGAGAGCATTAGATGAAGGCAATAGTAACCTAAAAGGGGAAGAAGGAGACAGAGAGCTAGTTGTAAGCATCACAATACTGTCAGGCACAAGCAAGTGTTTTCCTTTCTTGTAAGACCTCTTGCCAGAGAGGTAGACCATGCTGTTGATCTGCTTTAGCACAAACAGGAAATAAATATCTTATAAAAATCAGAATTCCCCTCCCAAGGTAAGTTTAGCTTGCTCCTGAAAATAAAATTGAAAGCAAGGTATTGTGGTTGCAAATACAGATTTTTTTAAAGGGAGAACTAGCTATAGAATGGAAATCCACCCTTTCCTATTGAAGAGCTTTAAGAGCATTGCAGGGCACCCTTGCCAGAATTCTCACAATTTTCACAAAGTGAAACAATTTCTGTTCCTGTAATGAAATGTATCTAAGACACTTCTCTGTCATTTACTGGCAGAAAAACCCTTTCCTCTTTATACTAGCACCAGCTCTTGGTCCTATTAATTCATTTTTAGCAGACAACTACTCCATGAAATTCCTCTAAAGTATGGCCGGTTTGCCTTTAGAATTACTAGAATGCATCCAGAATTAGGTTCTTGCACTGACTTTTAAGATTTTTGGATTACCAGAAAGGAATAACGTAAACATCATCCTCTACAAATGACAAAGCCAGACTGCAGAATAAATCCACCAAGTGCTCAGCACTTTTTCCTGACCTCTTCAGTCTTCTGTTACAGGTAAAAACATTTCCTTTTAAATAAAAAATAAAGTTGCTCATGCACTTCCTTTCCTTTCCCTAGGCATGTATGTACTGAATCATCATCATCATCATCATCATCATCATCATCATCATCATCATCATCATCATCGTTGTCATCATCACCACAGAAAAAAGTTCCCTTTCACTTTTGTATCATATGGAGTAATTATTTAGTTAATGACACCTGACCCAAAACTTCAGTGATTGAAGCCTGAAACTGTGGTAATTGATCAACTCCAAATGAAGACATGTGTAAACGGGAACAGCTCTACCCTTTTCCAATTGGTTCTTAAAGTGGAATTTGCACATCTACAGTCTAAAATGATAGTAGCAAAAACTGCAACTATTTCTGATAAATGAACAAAGACCCTGACTCTTCTTGAGTCCTAGAAATTATGTCCCACTCATTTAGCCCTGGAAGGACACTATACTGATACTGACAGCTGTTTATCTGGAGGACTTAGAAGTAACCCCACGTTCACAGATTTGTGTCTGTCCCCTGACTTTCTCCTGACCCCCCCACACTGGGGAAACACTTTGCTGTGCATAATCCATTTCTCCTTTGTGTCTAATACCTTGATTTCCATGGTAAAGATCAGAAAGAAAGCAAAGTGTTCTCCTGTCACACCAACGAACCAGGCATCAGGGCATGCTGTAGTATAATGGCTGAGTAATCTAGACATAGCTGTCTAGTAGTCATAGACTTTTCTATATCTCAGCTAAATTGCTAAGTTTAAACTTTGTACTGAGCATAAATTTCTTACTCGAAGGTAGTTTTGCAGCTGTTTACTCTTCCCAGGGATTGAACTACATCACTGAAGCAAAATACCTTCAGTGTTATAGTACTCAAAATTCAGACTTTTCTGTGCCTTAGGTCCATCTCAGAGCTTTATATAATAAGATAAACACTATCCATATTAAAAGTTGTCAGCATAAGGTGGATAGTCTACTGGATGGGAGAGCTGATTCAGCATATAACACAGCAATATAAAAGAGAGAACATCTGGGCCTTACAAACAGCATTAATCTAGGACACTGTGGAAAGGTCCTACGCTGAGCTGGAAACGTGCGCTTCTGGTTTCCAACTGTGAAATATTGATAATTATTCCTTTAAAGGAGTCTGTGAGACTATTAGCCATTAAGGATTTTCATCACAATAATGTGAAGTGCTAAAAGTAACATGAAGACATAAAAATATGGCCTGTTCAAGAGCATGACAAATCAGACCCTTTCCAGTATGCTGTTGTAAACAACAAGAATGTAATCTTTGCCTTGGGGAAGACACAATTCCCAGTACTTCTTCCCCAGCTATTAAGATAAAATGCACATTTATGTGTGTGTGTGTTTGCTTGTTTGTTTGCTTTTCTTACAGAAGGTATCGGGGGAAGACAATTTCTTTTTTTTTTTTTTTTTCTTAACTGTCCCTTTATTCATGTTTTCCTAGTCCTTCCTTTTAAAAGTCCTCTGTTCATTTGTGCTATCTTCTGCCCAAAAAGACATGATCCAGTCAAATATGCACTCTATTGCCTTCCATCTATATAGAAACACCTTGGAGCAGCTCAGCACAGTAGACAAAACCAGGGTTACTGACAATACCTGATTGCCTCCAATGAGACATAGCCTCTGTGCTGAGACTAGCAGGAGGTGGTCAACATGCATGCAGAACTCATTGTAGTAGCCTGTGATAAAATAGAGAGTTTTGAACCCACAGCACAAAGGGAACAGCAGCTTCATCACAAAGACTTGCCAAACAAGCTGGAGAACTCATATGATTTTACGTTTTTTCTTCTATAGCTGTCCACAGGAACAGAGGGAGATGCTTTTTTCCCTATAGCATAAGTCAGGAAAAGCACTGCTATGCTTATAACTACCAAGCCAATTTGACAAACATGTAGGGACCTCCTTTCCTGCACAGCACACACGGGTCCCAAACATCTCCCAAGAAGCATGGTAGGTGCCTTTGGCTGTGTTTGCTTGCGTTGTGAGATCTGTAGCACTCATGGCCAACATATAGATTGAATGGACATTATATTTTATGAGAGAAGAAAAAATAAAAAGAACTGGGATTTAATACCCAGGTTCTGAAATTGCACCTTTTTAGGCAATCTTAATTGACAGACTTGAGATATATTCACAAACACAAATGCACAGAAAACCAGCCTGATATAGGAATAAAAAGGAAAGACTAGGTAAAAAATTATGGATTTTTTAATGTAAGAAGAGAAGATTCTTTCATTTAATTAAATAAAAATCAATTCTTTGATTTAAAAAAATGAAATGTTCTTGTCCTTCCTAGGAATTTTATGGAGAGAGTGGAAAAAGTCTCTTTAGTCAGTGTTTTATCCTGGCCTGCTCCAAATCCCACTGAAATTGATGCGAGCCTTTCCATTGCCTTTGAGGAACATGGAATCTGACTTAGATCTTTTTGCTTCCCTAAATCAAAGTCTTTTCATTGGTATCCAGAATGCACAAGTGTTTTTTTCTGAAATCTATTTAACACTTTCTGTTTGTCCTTGAGAGAGTTTTCAAAATTATTAAATAGCTGCATAGAAGACTACAGAAATGTCACTGATATCCTTAGGAAGATAAATGATGCCTAAGGTAATCCTTCCATGCAGATGTCCTCATGGCTGGCAAAGCCAGATGCAAGGTGCACAAAGTTTCTAGTGAAAAACTAAGTTTCAAACTGAAGTAGACCTTGGCAGTCTGAATGATTGTGTGTGGCCAGAGACTGGACCCTGTGCTTCTTTAATATCCATCAGAGCTGAGGTAGATTCCAACATTCCTGTTAGAATTTCAGAATATTGCGGAATATAGTAACTTAACTCAAGGACTAACAAACAGTGTGAATGCTTAGCATTAGCATTCAATGCAAGCTGCTTAGAACAGATTTGCCAGACAAATCCGGTTCAGCCTGTTTTAGCTGAAGTGTTTAAAGTGGCTAAGGAGAAACAAGCAAATGTATATTCAAAGAGCAGGTGAAATACCATGGAAAGTATGCAGAAAAGAAATCCAGTAAGGCTTAAAATGCAACACAATCTGCACACTCAGACAACTAGTTTTGAAAATTAGAATCGTCTGTATTTTCCAGTGATGCTGTATGTGCACTGGTTCTAACTAGGACTTACCAGGGTTATATTTAAACACTACAGGAAGCTAATGCCACCTGTGTTTTCTAATGAGTGCATTTGTGATGTATGTTTTCAGTAATCTCACAAGTTTATAGGAAGCCTCTGAAGATTTTGGAGACAGATAAGTCAACCGTTTAGCCCTAATTTCTCAGAGGGTTCGGATCTCATGGCAGAGTCACAGCAGCAGTGAACAAAAATGCACCATCTAGGTCCATAGAAATAGGCAAATGCCCATCAGAGAACTAGGTCATTACATCACACTTGGTCAAGGAGGATTTGCTTTTGGTAATTCTATGTTGATCTCTCCTGAATACCTTCTTGATATTCATGTTTAGAAATGGATATCAAGAGAACGTGGCTCCATTATTTCTCCAGGGACTAAAGCGAGTCTGCATGATCTCATGGCTCATAATTTATTTTCCAATTTATATTAAAAGCTGCAATCCAATAATGACAACAAATTCTAAGTTCTTGCTAGAGGACTAAGACATAAGAAGCTTAACTTCCAGCTTCTGGTTCCAAGTGTTCTTAAAATAATCAATCAAACCATACCAACCTCCACTGGACTTCCAAACATATAGAAATATTTAATGTTCATAGGCAGGCCACATCATATTTCATTTGCCTCATACTGTTTTTAAGCTCTGCAGTTTTCAATCCCATCACTTTAATTCAGTCCAACCTTATAAATACTATTTTCATTGATGATATCACACCTTTAGCCACTACTAATGGTCTCAGGACGAAGAGTGGTTTGGAAATCCCCTTTCTTTATCTATTTATTTAGCTTTTTAGAAGTAATGGAGATAAATATTGTTAATAAGGGTATCATTTAAAACCCCAAACTGTCAACTCATGGTCTAGTAATTTCCTTTTTTATTTTTTCCCATTTACCTTCTCTACTGATTCTACACTGGAAAATTGGAATATATGTCATTTTCAGTTGATACACTTCAAATTTTGTTAATCCCTTTAAAAAGACAAATTACAGAGAATAACCTATAATAGAATTAAAGTTCAATAAAAATTCAAATAATAAGGTTTGATATTCTTCCTATAAGAAATATATATATAAGAATAAAAAGCCAATTTACAGAAAAATCATTGACTGATTAGAAATATCATTTAGTTCTTTAATGTGTATATGACAGACATCTTCCTATTGGGTAAGTGTCAACACTTAATACATTTGGGTCAAAAAAAATCAATATAAACAATAAAAAAAAATCTGATATCACTCTATTTTATGTGTCTGAAAAGAAGACCAAAGAAAAAACATAACATGTATTGCAAACAAATATTATTATGTAGAAAACTTCTATTTTTATACACTTAATCCAAAAGCTAGCCCCACAGAAATCCCTTCCCACTTAGACCTGATCTGGATCCTGGAAATATGTGTGTGTATATATATATATATATATACATATATATAAACACATATACCATATATATATATATTTCAGTACTGCAATGAGAATACATATATAAGCATCTTTCTAACTTTTTTGTTGTGTGCAAGTGCTGTAAACTCATCTCATCTCATCTTCTCTGAGGAGTCAAAATAACCCGATTTACAAGGAATAAAGCTTCACAGGACATAATTCTTTCCTGGCCACACTTTTCCAATTCTTCTAAACACAGTACCTGAAAATCAAAGCAGATCTGTGAGTGATTCCAAGAGCATGCCCAAGTATCATGTTCAAGGCCCAGACCACTTAAAACTGAAAGGGACAAGTAAGGTATTTCAATGACGCACAAGAATCCAATCAGAGCTCACTGTTAAGCTTGTCCAAGTTATCAAATATTTGTCCCTGTAAAGCATATGGGCTCTTCCTACTTGTAATATTTCTGGTCCTGAGCTTCAGGGGACCGGAGCTTCATTTCTTTGTCCTAGATGGGGGCCAAATAATAATAATTACTTTTGTAATTACTTCCTTGCTTTTCACTACCTCTCCAGCCTCTTGGACCAGCATTAGAGGGAAAGACTTGGTCACTACTACTACTACCAGTTTCCTGTTTGTTTAGGGTTTTAGCCGGTCAGCACAAAGATAAGAAGCTGGGCTAGATTATCAAAATGGAAAGCTGCTGAAGGATCTTCTGTTTCCTCTCTACTGCCAAGTCCTGTGCCTGTAAGGAAAAACCAGAACACGCAGCCCTGACAGTCAGGTAAACAAAAATTGTGGTGAGTTTGGTCATAGAACTGAAATCTCAGTGTTCTCTGTTCTTGTGACCAGAGAAGTGACAGCAGCAGTAGTGACAAGTCGTATCATGCAGATAGATTCCAAAACAATTTTCAGTGGAAGAAGAAGGAAAGGGGAAAGGGATTATTAGCAAAGTTTAATCACAAATAAATGTTATGCTGCCACTGATTTGGGCTTAGAACTGTATTTATTTATGTGTGATAAGCAAATCTTAAGCTGAAACTGTAATGTGATTTCTCAGAATATCCTTTGATGTTAGATACAAGCTGAAAAATAATCTTCACTTGTAAATCCATGTCATCAAGTTTATCAAAAATACGCACTGAAATAAGAAACCTCAGAGTTAAAAACAAGAATCATAAAACAGATATAAGCAACAACATCAAAAAGAGGTTATTTTTTCTGCTTCTTTTTGCCCATTATTTTTATTTATCCACAAAAGTTGTCTTCATCTTGTTGCTAGCTTTAATAATGGGGAGGCATCAAACAAAAGGAAAAAAAAAGCAGTCTTTTTATGGCTTTCTCATACTCAGCAAATAGTCAACACGAAGAAAAGCTAATCAAGAAAGTTGTTGCCAAGCAAAAAAAAAATAGCAAGATGAAAGACCATGTTACCTGTTTTCACTCTTTTTTCAAAGATTTGTCCTTTTCAATTTGTTTTGTACCACGAGTAGCGTGAGTGGGTTCACTAGATCTACTACCCTAAGACAGACCTCTCAGTGATGTTTTCATGAAATTTACGATACTTAATTCTGCCCTTCAAAACTCCTTTTTGTTCAATAACCAGAAAAATAAGGGCCCCAGATCCGAATGAGTTTCTAGAATTTTGATCTCAGAAACATAAGAGGGGTAATTCAAATGTCAGGATGGCTAAGTGTTAAACATCTGAGAAAGGAAGATGATCATGCAGCGAAAACTTGCTCAACCTTATTTTGTTGTTGGGTTATGCTATCACATTTATATTTATAAATCATTGAATTGCCAGCAGTTGACTTACTTTCTCTTCACTCAGAAAATTAAAAGGCCTCACTGATTAACTGTCACCTCTGACTTGACTGTTTCCTCTTATATTTAGCAAATACGGCTTTGTTGTCAGTGTTTGATGTGCAGCCAGCATGCTGAAACAGCTCCAGTTTTGCAGATACACTCCATTACCAACTTTTTGCATGCCAGTAGTTTCATTTGCTCTCCTTCCTTGAGTACATATAGGCAATGATGGCAATAAAGTCCATCATGGATTCATGATGGACTAGATACCTCAAGAAGTTCATAATTGTCACTATAAATTGTTCTGAATAGCTCATGCATTTTTATTGCCTGCCACTTCCAAGTCATTATTATAGGCAATTTTCAGTCTAACTGGCTTCCTTTTAGTTGTTCTACACAGACTCTCCTTTTAATTATGACAGTCAGAGAAGGGAAAGCAGTAGGTTAAAATACTTTCAGTTGAAATTAAGTTTCTCTAACTGCAATATTTAAACTGTTAAATAAATAAAATCATTTAAGCACAGTTGTAATAAAAATGAGCCATTCAGAATTAGTCATAACTGGAATTTGGCAAGCAGTTCATGCTAACAATGTACAATTAGCTTCAGGGATTTAACAACAGTTTTTTGTGAGAATTATTACTGAGTTTGTTGTCTTTCTGATTAATGCTTTTGAATCATTTAATTGCATGCCCATGTTGATGCATTTCTTCAGATTATGCTATCTTTCCACCTGTGAACTAGAGAGAAAAATAAAAAGAACTGTTGGTCTTGTAATATTACTACTTCAGAGCTCGAAAGTGAAATTACCACAAACCTTGAGCAATAAATAGAATGCGACTGTGCTGCCCTGTGTCAGATGAAGGACTCCAAGAAAACCTGATGATACAGTTCAGTTTCTGGTTTCCCATCTACTCTGAGCATAATGATGTAGAAGACATGCCTGCAGTCTGGAGCTGATTACATTCATTCAGGCATGAAGTCAGTTGCTTTGGCTGTTTCTAAGCTGTAGCTTTCACAGGGTTGGTGATAAGGAGTGCTGAGGATTTCCAAAAATAATAATAATAATAAACTATTCCCCCACCAGCTTCCTAATATGGATATCATGACTCTAAACTCTGTAAATATACAAATAACTGCTAATAGCTAATTCTTTTATCATCGCATGTTTTGTTGAGAATTTAAGGAGAACCAGTATGGCATCAGTAGCAATCTCTGTAGAATCGGACTCAGGCAACTTCCCCAGTCATGTCAGCAATCAGTATCTAACCTTACCTCTAAATATATCTCTTCTAGCCACCTTCTCACACATCAATAAGTGATCAGAAAATCTACATACCAATAAAAATATTCATTTGAAATTATTGGCAAAAAAAACCTATGTGTTTTTCTGTAATAGGCACGATCTATACATTTCCTAGTTAGCACTGTGGCCTTGAGGTAGGATGAGAAGAAACACTACACAAAGATGTAAGTGCCCAGAGAACATCTCCTTTGATGTGTCCCTCTTGCTAGCCCAGCCCGTGCACACTGCCCACTGCTCAGGTTGCACAGAGGTCCATCAAAAGCAGCCCAAGTTTGTTATCTTCAGTTCCCGCTTATGGAAAGTCTCTTATGCTTCACTGAGGTCCCACTCTCTGACCACATTGTCCTGCTCAGAGATACTGACACGAACAGAGGATCCCATTGCCACAGAAATAAAAAGCAGGTCCATTTTGGTACTGATGACAGGGATGTGGATTTTACCTTAACACATATCAACTGGACTCTATATGGCCATATGGAGTATAGACTAAGCTTTAGCTTAGTGTGTACAGCTCCTTTTGACTCCAGAAGGATATTTTCTGCACAAAAGCTCAATATAGACTAACCAAGGAACTCCAAAATTGTTTCATACTGTATTTGTTCCCAGATATACTGCATCAACACACAGACCCAATGAGGCTGTGAAGTACAGATGCAGTAAGGTTTGAAAAGAAAAAAAAAGAATTCTATTTATCCTGCTAGTAAAATTTGCTTTGAAATCCTTCCAAATTTGCACTCCATGGGATATTTATTTAAAAGAGAAGGGAAAGAAAACAATAGACCTGAGTGAAAATCCATCAAAAAGCATCGTTTCTCTGCCAGGTGCAACAGAAAGGAAGATAAGACAGATAATAACATTGCTGAAGCAGAATGCCGTTTAGGCTGATGGATGAGAAGGGTTGACAGCTCACACAGACTGTGGGGGCAAGCAGTTGGGTTTGGTGTCAGACAAAATAAATCTATATACCCTTATTTTACTCAGACGTGACTTTGTTGCAATGATACAGTCCATCACCACTTTTTGTGCTGATTCTTTCATCTTTAAATATGAAGTAACAGCACATTGAAAGAGCATGTAGGAAGTGAAGTGCTGTTATACATATATATAGAGCTGAGCTACCACATCTGAGAAAGTTTGGCTTCTATTTATCCCACTGTAATTTTTACACACTGAGAACCCAGCTGTCAACAGTGAAAGTGTTCAGCAGGATGGTAACTGTAGCATTTGGCACAGTGTTCACTGAACATATTAAAGGGACATGGGAAAATAAAAGCAGTTGTAAGGAGCGGTTATTGCTCCATGCACATGGGACCACTGAGGAATCTAGCGAGATGAAAGGAAAAAATGCTATGTGATGAAGTGCTGCGAAGGTAGAAAAAATTCTTGTGTTTAAGGTCTTTCACTGCATTTTGTTTTTCTCACAAAATTACCAAGAGAAAGGCAAGTTCTTCAGGTAATTGTGGGATTTTTTACTACTCCAATAACTAGAAGAAAAGAGCAAGCAGTTACATACACAAATCCTTAAACATATCTGAGATTTCTCCTTAGCTTATCATAGTTGTGACAATATATCGTAGCACTTTTCACCTGCATCTCAAAAAACTGCATGAAAGTAGAAGATTATGAACATTGTATAATATTAAGAAAGACACAGCAGAACAGCAAGGTGTACTGATTGGTCAAGGTCATTCAATATGGCAAAATGGAAACCCAAGTGATGATCCCTTCTCTAGCATATCTGTTTAGGGACCTGGTACTGTGCTGCTTTTCCTTCTCCCCTTTAACTTTGCTGTAAAATTCCAACACTGACAGTCTAGTTATAATCACAGAAACATCTCTGTGAATGTTGCATCTGTCATTATAGGCAAGAACGCATCTACCAAAGCTGATCACATAGGAGGCCATAAGCACTCAATAGAGTAATTGAATTTCCGCTGCCAGGCTTTCCTAAGGGAGTTTGATTTTAAACAGAGTGGACAGAGCCACTTTAGACAGAGACTGTTATGAATGTCTCTGTACCCAGACTCCATTTCCAAAGAGGATTTTGAAGGATGTGATTGAGCTGGACTGGTTACTTCATGGCTAATTGCCTACAGGTAAGATAGGGAATGATGCTGCTAAAATCAGCTATTTCATTATCTCTGCCTCTCTGTTACATAATGATGTGCTACTGCAGATTCCCAGAACACCATGAACATAGCATGTTCTTGCAGCATCTCAGGCAGAAGAAATCAGGTGAGTTCTCTGAAAAAACTGGGCAGCTGGGCATTTTTTTTGTAACTGTAATTTTATGCTTCTTGCAGTTAAGAGCAGAGTATAAAGTGGTCTTTTCTGAAATGAATTACTTAATAATTCTGTTACTATGAGATTTAAATTGTATATTGATTTTACATATCTATACCCTCCTGCTGTGTGACTTCAGATTCAAATAGAAATTGCTTGTAACTACTCTGATTGCAGTAGAATTTTCTTTAAGAAGAATGAGGGAGTTTCAAAGTAAAAACTTGCTGAACCTTTTTGTAGCTGTTAGACTTGAAAAAAGCTGCTTTCAAAAGAAATATGAATCAATACCAATATTTTTATATTGGTATAATTTAAAATTTCTTTGTAACACTTTAAGCTCCCTCTGCCTGTAGAAGTTCACAAACTTTCCTGTTCAACAACAGTTTTTTTTAAAAAAATGTCCATTCAAAGTAGAGTCACTAGCAGTCTTTTTCATGAACAGCCTTCTGTTCTGCAGTGCAAAGGAAAGGCCAATACTTAAAAATATCTCAAACACAGTTCTTATATCCAGTACTGGATCAGAAAAAGTGAGAGGCAAAAGTACCTTTAATCCCTCCCAGTGCTCTGTAATCCTAAATTAAGCCCTTTCCAGGTAATTGTGAGCCTTGCCCAGCTGTCCAGGGCCAGAGGCCATCCCCACATCATAAAAAGAGTTTTCCACAATGATGCTGTTGTTAAATTCCTATATGGGTTTTCAATGTATCGATTCCAACAACAACAAAAGCAGGATTTTCATCAGTGCAAAGCATAATTAGGAGCCCAATTTCCAAAAGTTTTAGAACTCTCTGAAACATCACCCCTAAGTTACAGGGAAATCTAGGAGCTCTGAACTTCAGGCAAGACAGATGCTCTTGCTGAGGTGTATTTGCTCCCCTAGCTTTCAGTGGCACCTAGTGGATAAGAAGCAACTTGAAAGGAGGAACAGTTCAGAAGGAAAATGTAACTACACAGTCTTTTTCAGTCCCATCACACATTTCTTCAGTCTCTCTGGAGAAATGCTGATGTGGAATTGCTATATGGGGAAAAGGGAATATGAGCTTTTAATCTGATGCAGAGCTGGAGCATACTGGCAGCATGGGTTTGTCCTCCTGATAAAGGTTTGCCCTTCAAAATAAGCTCAAAAGTTATCACATCACATTTGCAAGTGGAAGAAGAGGTAAATGCAGCATAATGAAAAAGACAGCAACGCTGCAAGCACAGGCAGGCTGCAAAAAATGACAGGAAAGGTTACAGCTGATCTAAAGTGGGGGCTGGGATCATTTCACAGTTCTTATTGGAAGTACATGCAAGTCCTCCATGCCTTTTTATCAGAGCAGACACTTTGAGTTGTCTCTCTCTGCTTACAAGTGAGAATCTCTGCTTACAGTGGGCAGTTTGTTAGTCTTTTTTTTTTTTCTCTGATGGTGCTCCTGTAACTAAGTAATTTCACTGAGGTATATTCCCTATTCTGAGAAAATACATGCCAAGCTCCCTGGCATCTGTGTGTGCTGCTTTTATTTTTTATTGAAGGGTCTGCTCCCAAGAAGCTCCTTCTTGCTTCCGGAGCTGGTCAGGGAAGGGACCTTGCCTTTGTTTTTGTCTTTAAGTCCCATCCACCCCAAGATACTGGAGTTCCTAAATGATACCTCCTAAACCTGGTTTTGCCCAATCTCCTGACAGGCACTAAAGTCCACAGCCTCTCTCAGAGTACTGTTTCTTTGGCTTGTAGCTTTCCTTAGATTCCTTCTGCAGCACACGGAGAAATCTGCCCTGCAAGCTCATCTAAAAAATGCCCGCGCTGGCAATGCTCTCCCACCTGTCATAGCTCTGCTAGCAACTGTGCTATGGAGTCACTCTCTCAAAAGAAACGTAAAACTGTAAGGAGTTACAGCAGGGACTCGGGAAGTTTTTTGATGAGTGCTGATCTTTCTAAAGCCAGAATAGCTCTTTCTGCACACCACACTTTAATGGCCTTTCTTTTAAAAACTTGCTATATTTTTTCTATGCTCCCCCTTCCCAATTGTTTTGCTTATGTATTTCCTCTGCTTGCCTTGATACTGTCATCTGTATAACTGAAAAACGCCAAGCAAAACAGTTCATTACTGCATTTTGATCCCTCTCTACTTCAACTGCACAGACACTAGATTATTTCTTTGAAAGAAAAATATACCGCTCACTTCTGTACTCAAATATCTTTGACAGAGTTCTTTCATGCAGAAAGCTAACTGAAAGCTAAAATACTATGCAAGCAATAAAAACATTCCATTTCTGTTTGTCCTGTGGTTTTAATCTTTTTAAGTGTTTGTTTTGATATCTCTCCAGATTCAAAATGTGATGTCTTAAGCATATGGTAGCTTTGCTGGGTAGGTGTTTTGTTTGTTCTAAGCATCCTCTGCTTTCATCCAGTTTAGTATGTATTCACCCTACAGTACTGAGACCAAAGGACAAAAGGAGTCCAGACAGACAATTTATCAATACTTGCAGTTTCATCATGTAGGGCTACTGCATTCCCTCCAGTACAGATTAGCCCTGTTTGAAGTACAGCTTGTCCTTATGGTGCCAAATATATCATGGCTGGAGACTGGTTTTAGCATTAACCCTGTGGTAGTGCTGCCACTGACCCCTTTGGTTGTTACCCCTAGGAAAACAAATGATGGAATATTGGGAGCCTTAATTGCTGGAAAATTATACTACTCTTAAACTGATGTAAGTAGAGTAACAAATATTGGCCATTGTTTATTAGATACAATCCAAACATGAGCATGCAGGGATAGGCTAATATTTCTAAACCTTAATCCTTCACAGATTCCTAACTTGATATTGAAGCAGTTAAATAAAAGCCTTCACATACATGCTTGAATAAGAATCCGGAAGTTAGACATTCTGCTTTGAGAATTTAATCTGTACATGGTATCAGAAATAACAAACAAAAGGAAATATAGTTAACAGGACTCTACAAATTAAATGATCCCTCCTTTGGTGATAAGAAAACACTGTCATAGTCATTAAGTACAGAGGACCAAATGTGAGGAATCAGTGGAACAGATTCATTTGGTATTGCATTGGGCTATGATTAATTGACACCTCTGCTGTAGTCTAATTCATTCACTGACTGTTCGCTACATTAGATTTTAGGTGAAAATCTAAATTTCCTGAAATCTCAGATTTCCTAGCAAAGGAATCTTCTTATGCTTTGCTTTGACGCATCAAATCCCCATGAGAATATTAAATAGCAATTTGTAAATTTTTACTGAATAATTTCATTCTTCCAGCATGCTCAATATTTTTCCTAACACCTATATGCTCTGCATTTACCTTATCTCATCTTCCCATTTCCTTCTGTTAAGTGCTAATGCAATATAATGAAAGCTGCAAATAGATAGGTTTCATATCTGTCGATCTGCTCACCTTTCATTTTAAAATCAGGTATTGTAATTTCCTTCCCCTTATTGGCCTGTGTATTAGCTGCCAAAAAACTCTAATGCCTTTTCATATTATCTTAGAAAACATATTTTTATACCCCGATCATATTGCTTTGGGAATACACAGTACATTAAGTACTTGGAAGAGAGAGGAAGTCTATGTCTGCAATTCCATTTAGCATCTTTCTAGAAGGGCAAAAGCACTTTTATTTTATTTTTAATAACAAAGGCATTTTACATTCCCTCAGTCCTGGACAATCACCTACGTTATATTTGAACCAACAAGTTCCAAATTATTTTCAGATTTACTACTTCCAGAAATTCTAGTCTTAATTGTGACAGAAGACATTTCTTTTTACCTATTAGCACTAAGAAGCAATGACTGTGAAGGTATGTGATGTGCATTGCCCCCTCTCACTCCGCACAAAAGCTGTCTAGAAGTTTTTGTGTTGTGAAAGACAAGTCCTCCCCAACTAAATTCTCCCAAGAAGGGAGTCCTAGTGCTGTTTACAGAACAGGGAAAGGATCTTGTCTCCAGCCTTTGGTACAAGGCAAGATGGAGAGAGAATAACTTCATTTAAACCCATGTATGGACCAGTCAATTGTGTTAGTTCAGTTTGCTTATTAATTTAGACATGTCTAGTGTAATATGCATCTTTTAGAAAACACTCATTATGTGAATGGCTGCAGGAGGCCAGCACAGCAAATAACAGAAATGAGAGTGAAAGAACATGGTAAGCTTGCTTAACTTTTGCCTATGCTTAGCTCAGATTCAGTTGCTGCTATGAAACTTTCCTTTCAGTTTTAAAAAATCCAAAGAGTAATAAAATGTCTTGGAAAAAGGGAGCATTTTGGCAGACGAAAGTCACACCTATCAAAATAATGTACATAGGCCAAGGACTTATGAGACTAATTCCCAAAAATAGCTCTAGGATTAGTGAACTGCTATTTTTGGACTTTGTGAGCAGCAAAAGGAAAAACAGAAATATATGGCTGAAAAATGGTATTGTATCATTAACTAGAAAAGCTTTTTTTCAAGGAACACTTGCAGATGCATTTCACAGATTTTCTGGCTTCTTGTAAATTTTTCCATCATCTATAATAGCCTCCTTGTTCTTTGCTCTTCTCTAAACAACTGGTTATTCTCCAGGAGCCTGATTCTACAAGGTACCCCTCAAGCAGTATGATTAGTGATCACTGGTAATTCCTTCTGGAGCCACTGACAGCTAAGGACACTATTTCCAGGGTCACTCAGTGCTTCACGGGATCAGCCCTATATTTCTGAGATTAATGTCTCCTTTCTCTCTTTCCTCCTCTACGACTTCCCTTCCTAGGATGTATTTGGTGATCTACACCCATGGACGTTAATGAGAAAAAGAGGCCAAGTGTGCTTACAGATGTGACAAGAAGTTTGCAGACCAGTTCTACAAATCTCTAATTCACAGCCATGCTTTAATCAAGGCATTAAAAGAAGGTTGAAGACCGTTTTGAACACATTAGTGACAGCTAATACCAAACAGCTGTGGGCCTTCATTTGCAAAGGACTATACAAAAACTGCTTTCTGAGTTCAGTCCCTATCCTTAAGCCATCCATAACAGACAAGAGAGTTGAGGGACTTCCCCACCTCTAAGAAACAAGACATGTATTTCAACACAGATACCCTGGTAGCAATGCTATCACTCACTCAGAAAGACTCAGTATTGGAAGTATTTTCTTTCAAACTATGCAGGGAGTGAAATGAATAGCATTGGAATGTCCTGTAGTCAATATAGTATGTCTCTGTATTCATGAATATCTGTGAGGTAGAGGTAATTTTGAAATGGAAATGACCCAAAACAGCCCTTAAAAGTACTTCCCAGTAGCATGTACCTTATTTCTGTACTACCACTTGATATTATAGAACAAGCATGTCAAGTTATTTCCCATTTTCTCTGGCATGAAAAAAAAAAACAGCTATCATGGCAGATTTGCGCACACTGGGACTACTGACCTAGAGAACACTGACACTGGCGTTTTCAGTTCCATCTCCTAGTCTTGTCCCCTGGGACCTCTTGCCTGAGGTTTGCCTGAACTGAGGAAATGACCCAGGCTCTGGCTTATGGTAGACAACATACATTCTTTAGTTTTCAAGGCCATATGACATGAAGTGTGGATGAAGGAAAACACGCTTGAAAACAAGAGACTAGGGCTTGTGAAGGTTAAGTCACATGAGACTAGGGCTTGTGAAGGTTAAGCCACACATAGCATTTTCTGAAATGCTAACTTTAGTCAGGAAGAAGCAAGTGACTGATGAAAGAAGAGTTTATCAACAAATTGGCTTTGTCATCCTTGAAAAAGTTCTGTAGTAATATTCAGTTGTATGGTTGTCATCTGATTATGAAGGTGGTGTTAATTGTCAGCCGATAATGAAATTATTGCACAAATGTATTGAAGCAAACCTATGGACTGGTTCAGTATGGATAGCCACTGATTGCAGTGAAAAATGCAAAACCAACACCCCATCAGCAGATATATTCATATAGTAAGAGTCCATTTTAAGATATCTGACATAAAGTTTTGTTGGACTTTGCACATGGCAAAGTAAACAAGCGTCAGGCAGATATTGATCATCATTACATTTAACGTCATGGGTAGTATCAGGATTGAGCGGAAGTGTGGTTGGACAGTTAGCTGCATGGTCCTGACACCTAACCTATATTGGGTTTGAGTCTCAGGACTCTCAGTTGGCCTTAGTCATCTTTTTAGGTTACGATTTACAAAAAGCACTAAGTTAATGCTTGATTCATGAGCATGAATCAAACTTGTACAGCGAGACTTAGACAACTGCTTAAAAGCCAAGTGAGAGCCATCACATATTAAGGTAGACTTAAGAACCTGCTTGTATATTTCCCTGAATCAAGGTCTCGGGCTCTGCAAAGCAGAGGTGGGGATGTTTACATTCCTCATGGGGATGTTTAAACTCCTTACACGTATCTCCCACAGCTTTCTCATCTCTTTTACACCATCAGAACAGACTGTCTCTACCTCTGTGTGTATATACATATCTATACAGAGAGAGAAACTGGCATTGTAGTCTGGCTATTATGGCAACAGAAACAGTAATGACCATTATTTTGATAATTGTGTATATGTGTGTGTGCATAAATTAGAAATATAATCAATATCAAATGCAAATCTGTTTAATCCCAAAGTGATTTAAAACTCACTTACACATATCCGTGAGAAGAGAAGGCAAACCCTACCATGAAAGTGATGCAAGACTGAGAATTATGGGCGGGTTCCTCCAGTTATAATACAAGTTAGAAAATCTTCTGTCTGCAGACTAGAAAAATCTACAGTCCAGAAATGAATTTTTCCATCAGAGCAGAAGGAAGGATTAACTTCTTGCACAAACCTACTGGGATCTGGGCCTCCATGGGATCGCAAGCATGTTTAACCTGCTCTATAAACCATGCCTGGTGTTTGACCAGTCATGCTCCAAGCTCTCGTGGCCTAATATGAAATAACTTGTATCTTTAGCCAGGGACATTTCAAGATTCATGGATCACTATATTGCAGTCCAACAAAACTTTATGTCAGATATCTTAAAATGGACTCTTAAAATGCAGAATGATGTAGTGAACAAATGTTTGTTCAAATTCTAGTGAGCATATTTAATAATCATCACTTACATCCCACTGCAATTCCTTATCCAAAAATTTTCAAACTGCATTTTGAATGCAAGTGTTTATTCCTTCAAATAACATTCTGAGGTTGAACAGAGTAATGTGGGACTCTCACCACAGAGGGTACCACAAGTGCTGTGGTATTAGTCGGCAAGTTTTATTTTTTTTCCCTGGAAAAGCTCCAGCTTTCCAGTCTAAGGCACATCAGAGACCTTGGAAATATTCTTTTGTTCAAGTTCAGTGAGGGGCACTAAAAATTTACACATAACCAAATCAATATTCTTCAAAAAAGAATGTAAATACAGTTATCTTAAGGGTCCGTGAACTTATCTGGATGATTCGCAACTCCAAACCACAGCACACTGATGCATTAACATCTAAAGTGCCTGAGGCAGAGGGCCTGCAATGATGACGTTTTACATCTATCTTTTCAATCAATTCTATACTGTACATGAAGAATAGAAGTCCTTTCGTGAAAAGCTGAGCACTGCTCCTACCAGTTCATGGGAAATGGTCACAGTAGGGGATTTATCTGCCAAAGCTGCTGCCTATGAATCATGAAAGCCCAAGAGGATTAGAATTTCAGATTGAGAAATGCACACAGTAGTAGGTTTAGGCCCTGGATGGCAGATTCCAGTAACTGCTCATGCTTACTCTATTTTTTGGACACTGCAAGTAAGGAAGCAAACCAGCAAATGAAACAAAATCTATGGATTGATTCTAATTCTGGCTTACTGAAATACTTAATAGAAGGTAGACATGGGGTTAAATACAAGTGGCACATTTTAATACCTCTTTATCTTAAGCATTATTGCCTACTAAATGGTACTGTTGTTCTGAAAAATAAATAAATAAATAAAAGATAAATAAAAGTATATATTCAAAACACACCAAGATACACAACTCCATATGTTTTGTGGTCGAGTAGCATATTTCTCAACCTTAAATTAAATAGAATCTGAACCATTTCATCTGTTCTTTATATTGACATCAGCCTGGGGTTGTGAAGGTATTTCTGGTGAACATTAGTTTTCAGATATAGCTATATTTATGATTTATCTATGTGAGATGATTGAATCAAAATTTTTTTACTCCAAAACAAGAAAACCACTACTGGAGTCTATGGAAACTTTGTTTGCAGAAGAGTTACAAGGTTGCAAGAGAAAGTTCAAATGGATCTGTCAAAATAATTTGTATTAGACAAATCAGACTCTGTATAATATTGAGGGAATCATCTAGATGGAAGTACAATTACGCCTTGTGGCAAAGAGCCATCAAATCAACATTTACATTTTTTTAAAAAATGCATTTAACTATTTATTATATTATTAAGACCACACAACATATCACATGCTTAGAGGATTTTCCAGCATGGGTCAGAAAGTTAGACTGGAGACAGGTTATTTTTTTAGAATCTGCACTAAAAAAATGCTTCAGAAAAACATGGATACTTCTACAGAGTAAGAAAAGCAACCCAGTCTCAGGCAGCAGGTGTAAACATGTTGCTGGATGGTTTGGAAAGTATTTTATCTTCTTTCCATACTGTAGAAGACTTTACACAGTTGACTGCTCCCCATAAGGCATGAGAAGCAATGTCTTTCTCTCAGGGACCAGGCACTGCAGTATGAGCAGGCATTTGAGGGTTTCACTTGTCTTATATGTCCCATGTAGAAACACTTGGGGCTGTGCTTGCGCAGGAAGTTACCAACCCCTCTCCTTGTTTCCATTGCAGTTAGAGAGCAAATACAAGATGCTCCCTAAGAACGTCTGACCCACCAGCAGCAGAGGACAAGGATCACACGGGGCCAGGCTTTCCGTCCCTGAAGAGTGGCCCAGAGGACCACTTCAGTTTAAGGTGGAGGTGCTTTGCCAAAGGCTCCTGGCTGCCCCTGCCTCCATCCCTGCTGCCCTGTGGAGCAGCACAGCTCGAAGCCCGTGAGTCACCACACAGATTCGTGTTTATTTCCTGAACCATTCAATCAACCCTACCCAGGACTCATAAGAAACAGATTTCAGAATTATGCCAGACCCTTCCACAAATTCAGTTTTCTCATTAACTCTTAAATATATGTGTGGCCTTTCTCACACGTGGCAGTAAAAAATATTATAATCTTTATTGTGGTTGCAATTTAGCAGTAATTCTCCTTAGTAATCTCTTTTTTTTTTTTTACTTACCCTCACACTCACATTTATTAGAGAGTGGTGTTCTAATTTACTGACCTGAGTGGAGATATTAGAACAGTAGAAAACAATTATCCAAAGCTCCATTAAAATAACTCAGCTCCAAGAAAGACTGGCAGTCATGAGAAGAATAAAACAAAAGGAAAAGAATGTTAAAATAGAAGTGCAAAACCCACTACTTTTCTGTTTCTGCTATATGTTGCAATCAAAGCCTGTCCTTTCTCTTGCTTGGTTTTAATTTATTAAGAAAAATCACAACAGCGAAAGGGCAAATTTGCAAGCTCTTGTTTGTGTCTCCTTCACTGCCTTAGGGCCCTTTCTTTTTAAAGACTTTGTGGGTGTTTACTATCCCACTGTGATGACAGAGGAGGGTGCTGAGAGATCATGGAGGCCTGTTGCTGACACTGTTACGTAAAGCAGCTACAGATCTGTAAATCACAGTGCTCTTCAGCCAGCTCAGGCATTGCTCTTTTGCATTTCTTGATACATAGTCCTCCATTTTTATAGGGCAAAATAAGAACCCCGATCTCACTTTTGGTAAAG
>NW_010578076.1:0-25097 GCF_000705375.1 Tinamus guttatus
AAAAAAAAAAAGGACAAGGAAGAGACCTTGTGGTCCATTCTATCTGAATGCTTGATATTTTATTTATAAGTTCATCAATATTTATTGAGTCAGGATTTTTTACGTTCTTCCTCTGAACCTAGCAGAAAGCTTCAAAAAGGGCAAAATAAAGTGTTCTAAGCAGTGGATTCATCCTTCTGAGAATGTTTGGAATTAGTGATTCTAGAAGACCCACAGCAATGACCCACTAAACTCATCACCACGTTTTGCAGCATGCGTCTTAAATAAATTTTAGCAAGTAACATGAAATAAACTTTTTTTTCTGTAAATGATATGCACATGTGAAGTTTATGAACATTAATGCTAGTGCTGAGAAAGCAGTACCAGGCCTTTCATCTTTGAGAAGAATTGCTCAAAGCCATTACAGTATTTGATCAGGAAGATGTCAAAAAATATCAGTTGATGACCTACATATGAAGCTATTTTTAAGCATATATGTATAATTCCAGGAATTCTGGCAATAGTTTCTGTCTCTAGTATGATTTCTGGGCATCCCAAGTCTAATGGTCATTCTCTTGCCGCTAAATTTAGTTGTTTTCTCAGGTGAGAGGTTGGAGAGTGGCTATGTGGAGTTGGTGAGATCATTAGAGTTGTTATTCATGCTTCGTAATTTTAAGCTGGAAGAATCGTCAACTTTTATACTCTATGTAATGACATTTTGAATTTGTTTCGGTGTACTTGCATTCTTTGTTTCATACTACATCTCAATGGCTTTTTTATATAGCACTAGCCATAGTGCTTTCAGACAAAAAATATTTCATTTCATGCATGCTGGCACACCTTTAAAAGCTACTTGTACCTCTTTTAGAAGGTGACCAGTGTGTGCTAGATCTTTTTGGCACGGAGGGAAAAAACAGCCATTTTTATCAATGGCCACAATTTTATTCTGAGCATTGGAATATTAAACATTTCTATTTAAATCTCAAGAATAAATATCAAGACTTAGGTTATGTGTATAGTCTTCATGGCTTTAAGAATGAACATTAGAAAACTTAACCATAAAAATTTCAGAAGTTAGAGAAAATAGTAAAAAAAACAGCTTGAATATTTTGTTTGAAAATTCTTAATTGTTATTTAGTCTCCTGATTTTGGGAGGTCTAATCCATACTGCTAATGCTTAGTGTTAGAAAAACTGCAGAATAAGAATAAGAAAAATAGTATTGTTCCAATTGCTAATCTGTCTCTGTCTCTTTCTGTTTTATTTAAGAATATTTGCCTACAGGTTTTACAGCTTCAATTCTGCCTTCTTTCTTCTAAAGATTTAAAGAAATATCACAAGTATTCCCACAGGCTGCTTTGTATTTTTTCCCACAATCTTATATTCAGAGGCAAGAACCATTTATGGCCTTAATGTCAGATATTACGGGCACACATGGATCACCTACCTAGCAAGAGCTAGCTATAATAGAATGACATTTTGTGTGTTGATTTGCTTGTATGAGAGAGTTTATACAAATCTCATTTACGGAATTACTCAGCTGGCAGCAAGCAGTAGCTGATAATGGTGCAACAGAAATAGTTTACACCAACTGAACAAAATATGCTAATCCATAAAATAAGCAAATAATGCTCAGCTAAAAGCTTTAATAATAATCTGAAACAATTAGCAATTACACAGTAATTATTCCAGAGTTCAAACTTAAACCCTATTGTGACAATTTGGGGAATTCAAATACATACAACTAATGAATTTTTAGTGAGATCAGGCAACTGTTACACAATCAAATGACTCTGCATCTGAAGTTATATATGTGCCGACTAGCTATAGAGGCGATGGTGCTCTCAGTTCCCAGAGCCTGGAGCATTATTACATTTGGGATCATCTCCCCACAAATGTACAGGGCAGTAAATCAGACAAGTGAAGTTTTTGGTGTAGATCGGGAAGCTGAGGCTGTGGAATTTTCTTAGCTGATCAAAGAGATCAGATGTTAATACTGGAGCCAAAGCATCTCAGAGCCTTCGAAATGTCTTCACGTAACAAGTTCCTGTCCCCAGGTGTGCTAATTGCCACTCTGCATTTATAGTCCACATCAAAAATACAGTTAAAAACTTGAATGTCTTCCACTGAGTTTGTATCCAGTGTTTTCTGTGATTACAGGGCACATACACAGGCCAACTTCTTGGCCCTGTCAAGCTGTGATTACAGGGCACATACCTTAACACAGGCCAACTTCTTGGCCCTGTCAAAGAAATTGTTAGCTTCAGTGGATTCTGGAAGGATGGTGGAGGAATTCAAGAGATGATTCAGGGCGGCACAGGGAGGAGTTCAGGAAAGGGATCCATCTAGGAGACTCCAGCAAGGATGTATCATCTCTGGCTCCCACTTCAGAGAATCGCATCAAACTGGCAGGGTGATACAGGCCAACCTGAAATGAAAACTCTTTGAGGCATGGAAACTTCCACTTGCACTGATGGAAACTGCATGGAGGCTTTATGTCGCAAAATGCAGCAGCAAAGAAAGAGCAGTAGAAAGGGAGCAATTAATTATACCTGGAAGAAGGGAGGATAGGGCAGAATATGCACCCGAGAACATGTTCATTCTGCACAGTGTAGGTTAATGCAGAGATCCAGAGCAGTGTGGAAGTGTGATAGGTGCCAGCAGGAGCCTCTGCTGTAACTGATAAGAAGATAGGTTCATTTGCCCACCAAACTGCTACAGACATCTCTGAGATGTGCAGCCTTACCACTTCAGGGATTGCTAGCAGACTCTTCCTTTTCTCTGTGCGGGCCGACCCAGTGCAGTGACTGCCAAAAACAAGGGTAAACTCTAAAATTCACGTGAGAAATTAATCAAGGCATCTCAATCAGCAAGCAGAGATAAAAAACAAACAAACAATAAAGAAAAAAAAAACAGAACTAGAAATCAGCATATGGAAGGGTTTGACACAAGTATTTAGCATGGCTAAATCTTTTGGAACATAGATTCAACTCTGACAGACGTTGTGGTTAATTGATTTAGACCTCAAAGACTATCTCAATTTAGACTCTGCAGTTGTTTCCTATTTTGTAGAGCTTGGTCAAAGGATGAAATCTGCTTCGATCAGAAAAACTTTTATTTGCTCAGCTTCTGAGAGCAGGAAAATTCGCTGGTAGAAACACCATTTTTGAATGAGTTTACTTGGTAGAGTGAATGAACATAAAAATATAGCACAGGTTTGCAGATGTGCAGAGTTGATGCTGGGATGTTGCCATATTTCCTGGCACTGAGTTAACATACATAGCAATGCTCTGTGGCCTGTCCCCAAATGAAAAGCCTAAATAGTGCTGATAAGTAGCAAGTAGAAGGCAGTGCACAGCATTTTTAAAGCTACTCCTTCAGCCAGGGCTCATGCATTCTTATGCCATCATGGAAGGAGTGGTGCGAATCTCAAAGTACCAGCGATACTATGTCACTCAGCAATAATAAATGGCTTTTCTTCTGATGAGCTAAATTACATGTTTTAAGTAGGGTATTGCATAAGCTTTAACTGGTCATGACCAGCATAAGACAAGGCTTAATAGGTGTTTCCAGAAGAGGTCAATGAGAAAGGACCAAACAGTGGTAGAACTGAAGTAGAGGGTTGCTGTTCCCCTTCCTCTCCACTCTGTCTCACTGTTGATCTCCCCACTCTTACCTGGCTTCTACAGTGAGAGCAGGAGAGAGCCAGCAAGTCTGCTCATTGAGGCTTTATATTGGTGGGTGCATATGGGTTAATCATAGAATCATTATATTTGGAAAAGGCCTTCAAGATCATCAGCTCCAACTGTAGATCAGCAAGTCCATCTGTAATTTGAAAAATGATATGGGAAAAGAAGTCCATGTCGAAGCCAAGTTTGTGTCAGCCTTACCATATGTAACTCGTGGCAAAATTATTTGGTAGTCTATCTACCTTGGGTTCCCACCTATAAAACAATGGAAGCCCATCCTAACTCATGGGAGCTCTGCTAGGCTGAGTGTGTTGAAGTTTCCAGTCCAGTGGTAAGGAAGGCCATCTAGGACAGTGTAGTTACCAGAGAAAAGGAAATGGCCCTTTGACTGCTAAAAGCAGTCCGTGTAGTGGCACCTTGTGCGCCATAGGAGGAATTACAGGTGTCCAGTGATAACTCCACTTGAGCTGTGTGTCAGCGAGGAGGGACTTCGAAGTGGGACCTCGTTAAGGGGAAATCATGGTGTTAGGGGTCTATTTCTTCTTCTCATTCTCTACTGTCTAGAATGAAGCAGAAGACCACAAGTTTTACGCTGCTCAGAGCACAAGTTGTTGCTATGCTCTCACCCCTGAGCAGGTAGTTATCCAATTGCAGAGTTCTAGTTAAATGCATAAATAAATAAGGAGAATAATCTAGTTCAGGCATTTATGGAGTCTCTTGGTCATGGTCATCTGAGCCACTCCAGTATCATAGTAGAGCTGAAGAGCTGGTTTCCGTTTTGTGAAAGGAAGCAGAGCTTGACAGCACATCTAGGATTTCCTGCCTTGAGCGTGGTCGGGGAGGAAAGGTGCTGAAGTGACTGGGTAATGTAGGTCACTAGACCTGCTGATGGGCCAAAGAAGTCAGAGGTGTTTTGACTAACACTGGTACGTGTCCAGGCACTCAGAATCACAAAGTCACTGCAGCAACACATAGTTATCTCTGTCCCTCCTTGAACTGAAATGCATTGGGTGCCAAAGTTGGCTTGTGTCCACATCACGAAGACTAGCCTAAGTCTGGACTCAAAATCCGGTGCAGAGCCACACTGTACTCTTCCTCCTACATTTAAGGAACAGGATCAGCATGTGAAATGGCAAAGAGAGATGGAGCAGTCCTGGGCTGGCATTCTCAGATTCAGGAGAGACCAAAAAGGATGGTGATGCAAACAAGAAATTTGAGGAGTCAATATTAGGTACAAATCAAACTCTCTCTTTCCATTTTCATTTTTTTTTGGTCAAACTACAGTTTGGTTTGCCAAGTCCTGAAAGAGGCAAATCTAACTATAAAGTATCCTGGTCAGTATCATAGCATGCTTATTTGTATAGGGTGCCTGTATAATCATTTCTAAAAGCAAAACTGTGATGTAGACATGTATGCGTGTGTGTAAATATATATATACAAACACACACATCCATGTGCATATATATACATGCATATACATGCACATACAGGTAACACAGACATATTTACACGTATAGATATATAACACTATTTTCATAGGAAACAAAGTGCAAGTCACATGATATTACTATCAAGAATTTGTATCTTTTGTTTTTCAAAGATTTATTCTTGTATTAAAATATTTAGCCATATGTCCTTGATGAGCATAAAGAATCATAAAGAAAAAAGTTTACCTTACTAAAAATGTATTTATAACAACAGAAGACTTAATTCTGTTCCCACTGAAGTCAATGATAATCCTTCCATTGGAACAGTCTGAGCAGGATTAATCCTAGAAAACTTCAATTCCCAAGTGATCTCTTGTTAATGACAATGGGTCAAACAAATCCTCTTATGGAAATACTGGCAGAGAGAAACTAAACAGATGGAAACTCTGGAGATTGTCCTAAAGGAATGGGAGCCAAAGTCCTCTCCTTGCAGTCTAGGTAGTCAACCACATTCTTATCCTCTTCCTTTTGCATGTATTAGCATACATGCACTGTCTGCAGGTGTTGGATGAAACCCTAAAATCCCGTTGATCCTGGCTCTGGAGGGAGACCTGAACTTCTCAAGCATACAAAGCAGGGCTGCATCACAGTGAAGGAAAGGAAGCAAATAAGTTAATCCAAAATCATTTGAGTTTTCATGGAACTATTCTTTAGTTTGGTTGGAGTAATGCACTAGTTTCATTTTGAAAATTAAATACGTTCAAGGTTAGGTTTATAAAACTGCCAGAAATGGTATCTCCTTCTGCTCGGACTCTGGGAGTGGGAAATAAATAAACTATGAATTTTTCAGACTTTGTTCTGTTCTCCATGTGATGGGATTTCACCACGTATCTCTTCCCTTACCACATAACATCATATTTTCGAGGCTACGATGCATCTCTGGGCCTTTCACACCATTCCTGTGAATCCATTTACCTGTGGTCAGTCCTCCTGATGCACACAGCCTTCCTTTCTCTCCGACAGGACTACAAGAATAGAGCCTAAATTGAATATTGCTTTAGACAGTATTTCCTTGGGCAGCAGTATCTAGTTAAGAATCTATTGTCTTAACACAGAGAAGGCCTAAAGAAGATTACTCACATCTGTTTCTGTTTTCTCTACAAATCTAATCCACTTGCTTTGGGTGATCCATGGGAGGATTTCTTCCAGACAAAAGGGGACACAGTGCTTTGGGGTGTATACGAGGTGGGTAAGAGGCAGTGGAAGACTTGCTTTACTTCTGAAAGCTGAAGAGATGCTCAGATCTGCTGTATTCTATTTCTTCATATTAAATGGTTATTAAAAGTAATGTATTTTCTGGTAAATGATGGATTTCTCTTGGGTCCTTTTAACCTGTTTATCATGAGATTGGGTTTGGCAATAGCGGCTCTGTATGACTTTACATATGAAAGATAAAGACATCTGATGATACTAGATGCACAAGTGAAATGAGTACGTGGCAGAAACATTGCGCAGATTTTAAAATGCGCTGTATGTTTGTGAACTGAAACTTGATTTTGTAAAGCTCTGCTTGAGATCATAAGTAAAATCATTTAATTTCCAATGCTGGATAATAGCCACTGCTTCAGGACCTAGCAATCAATAGCTCCTGGACAAATTATTTTCAGAGCTTGCACAATTACGCTTCCTAGTTACCACTCTTTGGTAACATTTGGAGCCTGAACATGGAACATATGCAAGTGCATATACACTGCTTTTGTTTATAGTTAGGTGGCATGAGAAAAGTAATTTTAAAAGTGGTGCTGAGCACTAGAAGTTCATTATATGCAGGATTTTTCTGGCTGCCCTTGGGTCTAGCCACATGTTACTTCAGATATTTTGCATGTCTTTTCTGGCACTTGTGTTTAATACAGACATGTTCTCGTATTACAAAGTAAGATTATATTTGTCATTAAAAAAAATCATTGTTCTCAATAGCCAAACCAAGCATGTATAGTCCTTCCAGACTTACACTGGGGCAGGGGATCTGTTCCTATTGATCCTTCCAGAAGGGAAGCAGTCCGGTGTCATGCCCAGCTACCGTCGTTTTTGATTTCGTCCATCTATATAAGATACCAGTATAGCGTGCGCTGCGTCAGAAGAGTGAAACCCATACAGAGTAGAAGCAGGATGTGCCTCCTGCTCTGTTAAAACTGTCCCCAACAAGAAAGGTAACTTGTCAGCATTGTTGAGAGAGGATTCTGAGATGTGTGGGAAAAGAATACACCTTACTGGACGGATAGGCATTTTGTCTTTGATTGGTAAGGTTGCAAGAATTATATTGTGTTCCTGAATGGGCATTGACTAGGGACTTCTAGGTTTATTTATAATGCCTTCTTGTTTGGCTATTTTAATTTATGCTCCTGGTCCTCTTTTTCCCTCTGTAAAGGGAATGTGGATATTAGTGCAGGTGAAATGGCTATCTGAATATCCTCTGAATAAAGGGAAAGTATGAGACAGAAGTGCTTAGAACTAAATTTTTTTTGTGATTCCTGTGAAATTAATTTTTTGCCTCTGCTGGCTTTTCTGACATATAGCAAATTAAGATTTGAACTGTAAGAAGATTGGAGACTTTGGACAGTGCTGTCTGTTTATCTAATGCAATGAGTGCCCAAAATTAATGTCTACTAAAATCCAGACAAATGTCTGATTACACATGAAATAGCTTAATATGATGAACCAAATTCTTTGTTTTTATAATCTGATGCTTCTCCACTGATGTTGAATGAGCAATGTCATTCACGCTCTTCAAATAATATGGTCTAAGTGATTTGGCTGGCCCTTAGGATCCACTGCGATGAGTTGCCGTGAGAGCAAACAGCAGAGCAGCTTGGCTTGGTACAGTGTGGGCAGGGCAGAAGCATCAGTGCTACAGTTCTTCCTATGTTTGTTATCCCAGTATTGCATATTCTTTGTGGTATGCTTTCAAAAGCCAGGTTCAGCTGGTATATGGCAACAGGGAAACCAGAGTCCTAACATAAGGTAGCACAACAGAAATTCTGCTATGTCAGCTCATAACCATCTCAGAGCTGTGTAGTTTCTTTTGGTTTCTTTGCCTCTCTTGTTGTTTGCTTGACTGATGGCATGTGCCAAGGGCAGGACATATTCTTAGGATAGACGTGTCAAGTAAGTTAGTACTAATATTCATACAGAAGCTCAGAAGAACCTTTCTAGTTCATCGTTACTTCTTTGTTCTCTTGCTAGATACTGTTTATTTCTTCTCCTGCCATTCCTGATGCTTTCTGGTATTCTGTGAATACTGGATTTTCTGCAGTGTGTTTATTCCCCTGTCCTCTATCCATGCTACTGCTGTTCAGTTAATGTAAAGTGGATTGATCAGCTACTCTATCTGCCTGTGACTTGCTCACATGTAGAGCTGATGTCCATCAGTGGGTTTGCCACATGCAGAACTGTTTAAATCTTTGTTAAAAAGATGTGAGCAACCACAACACCTTTGCCAGGCTTATTATTTTCTTTTTCTATTCTGCTTTGCCACTAATTTTCTCTCTTTCTAACCCCATTGGAGATGGTGGATGATTGAAAGCAATGAGGGCTGTCCTGTGATGGGTTCTTCCCCCCATGCCCTCAAACATTCCAGCTTTCCAAAGTCGGCATTTCTGCAGTGTTGACTGTTGTAGTTTTAGCTGTGAGAACCTTACAATAAAGTCTCTTGGGTCTTTTTTTTTTTTTTTCCCCCTTATGGCTCGTCTGAATGTCTGAGTACAATATACAATCTGGCTCATCATCAGGGTATTTTATCTTGGTGTTGACAAGTGCCATCTTCTGTGCTATTGCGAGCTTTTCTTTTGGGGACGCTGTGAGAAAATTCAGCCTTTCTCGATGGGTAGCTCAGGCTGTCACGTCAAGTCTCAGCACTGCAGTAGTTGCAATAAGAGACCACGAGGTGGGGGAAGAAAGTGAGTCTGTTTTCACTGCATGCCTGCATAACACAGCCATGGAAATAAATACAGGGGCTTTTGTTTAAAAGTTCTTTCTGAACAGGGAAAATGTGTCATGAATCTCAGAATTTCAGAGAATTTGGGCTTTAGAAATTTAGCAGTGTATGTGTCTAAAAGGCAATAAAAACAGATGTAATGGTAAAATATGTGTCCAGAGGAATTTCTGACAGAAAACAGATGCTTTAAGGTGAAACTAGCAGTTGAGAGGAGCCTGCAAGGTTCTGCAGGAGAAAGAGCATGCTAGCCTTGCGGTCTGACCACTTTGTAATGGTAGTTCAAGGAATTGAAACTTTATCTTTGGACAGTTGCAATGCTTCTCAAGGGGTTAAAATTTCATACCTTATCATGCCATTTGTGGTTTGATACCAGCACCCATGGACACATTCCAGCTGATCTTATCACTTAATTATATCATGTCAGTTATGAATCAGCCAAAGGAAGCACAACGGACAGAGGATTAATTCTTGATTTAGATAGATAAAGGGCTAGAGAAAAAATAAGCTTGGTATTCAGCCTCCTCTGAGGCAAGCTAGTCATTCACAGACAAAATAAAGGTCATAGACTTCAAAATTAACAATTAAAAGGTCAATTAAATGATCCTACTATACTCAATTCTCAGACTACTAGATTTCTAAATTTAGAAATCTTGCCTACCAAGTTTATTTCCAACTGCCGATTTTTTTTTGCATAACCGATTATAGTAGCCTATATGGAATTTACTTTATAATATACTAATGGTACAAGACAAAATTTAAGATTTCTTGCTATTCTGTTTCTGGCATTTTATTCCTCTACATCATCACTTACCTCTTTGTTTCTGAATTACATTAACAGCAGGAGTAGAAAAGTGAGATAAATCCTGGTTTGGGCTCTGGAGGCTGGGTAGTGAAAAGGCTATTCCATCCCTTGAAATATGTGTCGGGTTGAGATAGACATTAAATAAGAAGGAGGAAAAGAAAACATTATTTTTTGATAAAATAATGCAATATATTCAGTGTCGCCTTTGGAGGAGAAGAGTTGCAATCACCGCAGAGCAAAAATCTTGAAAATCCCGCAATCCCAAATATGACTGAAATTCTGGTGTACCCAAAGGAATACCCTAACGTCATCTCACTTCATAGGCTGTCTTTCTTATTGTTTTCCTTATATGTACCTTTATTTTTTGCATCATGCCAGAGCCTCATCATGACATAGTAGACCTCACATCCAGGAAGGATGGTTCAGCAAAGCCAAGGAGGCGTCATATTCCAGTCTGCCACATTTTAGCTGCAGGCTCTAACTTTCAACTTACCAAGTAGCAATTGGGTAGCTAGAATATTAAGGCATGCTGGGTGTCTGTATAGAATCAGAGAAGAGTCAGATTCTATAGAATCATAGAATCGTTACTGGAAAATTATTATTGGATTGGAAAAGACCTTCATGATCATCAAGTCCAACTGTAAACCCCTCACCACCATGCCTGCTAAACCATGTCCCTAAATGCCTCATCTGCATGTTTCTTGAACACTGCCAGGGACTCCATCCCTTTCCTAGACATCTAGAGAGCTTTGCTGTCATGCAGGGATGGTCAGCTCAGCCTGAGCTGAGCAGCAAGTGGACTAAGCCTGCATGGAGTGAGCTTTCAGCTTTGCAGCATCCTGGTTACTAGACACAGCTGCATCGTTGCTCAAACCTGATCTGATATCCCTGCAGCGTATGCCATCGCCTTAGGCTTTCTGACTCACAGGATTTCTTCTGAGCCTCTCTGCTGGCCTGTGTGCCCTTCTGAAGGAATTGCTCCTGGTTTTTTTGTGCCCAGGGCAGAGCTGACGAGTAACATCTGCCCCACTGGGTCATCAGACCGTCAAGAGCATCATCCACTGTTTCAATACCTGCTGATAGGACACGTTACCAGCAAAGTCAGGCTCCACTGCTACAGGAGAAAAATAGAAGAAATCTGTGCTTTTGTTTGAACTTTTCAGTTTTCAGCTGCAGTTGATGATGCCAAGAACTCACGGATTTTCCTTGTTAACAAACAAGGAATTTGATACAGACTTTTTAACTTTTAAATGTCAACAAAGAAACACATACATTTGCTAAGGCCTAGAGCTACCAACTAGTGCTTCAGAAAACACACATTTGCAGGGTGTGAAGGAAAAAGTATCATTACATTAATCTTTTCTGTGCTCAGGGTATAAATGATGCCTCTCGACACCAATTATTATGTCAACAAAATATGAAAGTGTAATTTTCAAGTTGATTGAAGTTGAGGTAATATACCTAATGGAGTGGATCGCTTGCACATGAAGCCTAACAACTTGGTTTACAGTGTTAGGGGCTATAAATCATGAAGCCAGAAGCCTACTGTTTAGAAGCTGTGCTAAACACTGACATGAGTGTGCCCTTGCTGTCCATTGAAATCAATCTTTGAAATGCCCTGAGGGTGCCCAAAAGAAGGGCAACATTATATTAATACATTAATATACAGAACATGTATCACTGCCCTGTTTTCCAGAGTGATTCTGAAGACTTCTCTCTCTTTTTTTCTTTTATTGGTATAGTTCAATTTATAGTCCTTTTTTTTCTCTATTTAGATTTCTTTCTTTCTTTTATTTTTCTAGTCACAGTGTGATAGAGATTTATGTCATTCTTTTTAATAATGAAATTTGCACTGTAAAGCATAGGAAGATAAAAAGGACTTAGATATAGTGTGTACGTGTATATATATATATATATAATGTATATATGTATCAACACGCGTGCACACACACTCATATATATAATATATTGGATGTCAATCAGAGAATTGTGCCAGAAAAAATACAGGAGATTGTGAAAGATGGAGGAAAAGGCCCACAACATTAACAGAAGGGCTCTCTCCCTTTAGCATAAAGGATAAAACCTGGTAAATAATAGTGAAAAAACAGAATTGTATTCTAATGATACTATATTCCAAATATTTGTTCCGGTCTTTAGGCCTTTGACTATAGAACTTCAAAGTAACTGAGCAGACAGTAACTGATTGTAGGGAATACAGGTAAGCTGAGGAATAAAAAAGTAGAAAAAAGTAGAGAACTGGTGATATTTTAGCTGACAAAGCTCAGGGGTGTTTATATGATCTTCTCAAAATAGTGTCCCTATACAACATGTAAGGGATGATACTGATTTGCAGAAGGAAGATGGTGGCATTGACAGTCCAGATGTTAAATAAACTTGTTTCTACTCAGACATCCAAATATGTGCAGTTTTTGGAAACAATTTCAGAGCATGCAGTCAGACATTGGTAAGTAACCACAGGAGAATCCCTGGATGAAATAAGACTCAAAAGCAAACTCTTGTCCTGTAGACTTCATTCGTCCTCTGTGGCTGAGAATATGACAAGAGAAGCCTTTCAGGGACTGTGTGCATCTTTCTCTAGGGATGATTTAACATGTTTCTTTCATCCTAAACTGCTGAACAAATAAAACCGTGTGTAGGAAAGCCAACCTCGTAGATAAAGGCAATGAACCATAAAAGGAAACCCTATTCCTTCAAATTTATTGAGGATCAAATGTAGATATCTTTCTTTATGTCAGATAATGCCTTTCCATTCTCTCTGAGCAGTCAAGATACAATAAAGTTTCCAAATGGGAGTCACAGTGCCAAGCATGGCAACTCTGTGAGTATTACTGTTGAATCTAGCTTCTGTGTGTTTAAATATAACATAGGTTAGAAGCACATATTTTGAATATAAACATTTCTGTTAAGACAAATATTGAGTTTAGAATCACCATCAACAATATAGCAGATATTAAGTCTTTTTGCATTTCACATTATTCACTGTTTCCCACATTTCCAATTTTAAGAGTGTATGTATATATTTGTGTGTGGTGAAGTGCTTGCTATATGGTATTTTGTTCTATGCATATTTTAAGAACTTGAAAAAAAGACTCTACCCTGCACTCTACCCTGCAGCATATTCTGAACCAGCTTTGACACTTTTGGGAATTCATCTGGCACTTCTGTAAAAGAGATTTACTGTTCCCAATAGAACCTCAAAGGAAAAGAATGATCCCATTTTAAAGAAAGTTTTTCACACAGTGAATAAAGCCCTAAGGAAGTGCAGAGCCAGTAGAATGTTCTTCTACTTCCTCTCTTGACTGCCATGCAGTGATTTTTTTCTTGGTTTCACATTTAAGGCAAAATTATGCTGCAAGAGTGTGTTATAGTAGAAGAAATTAGTTTGTTAGATTTGTTTTGAAAGTGCAATTTTTCCCCAGTCTGCTCCCTTATTTTTCTTTCCCGCACGTAGAAACTATAGTACAAGATTAGAACATAAACTCTTATTGTTTAGCTCATATCAATATAATTCATAAGCACTCAAAATTTAAGTAGCATGACAACTTTGCTCCTGATCTCTGCTTATACTATACGTACTGGCATTAAAGATTCAATAAAGGGAGATGGGCCATTAAAGGTTCATTGGTCCACACAAGCAAGAATGCCTTGATGTCACCTTTTGCAGTGTTACAGAAACTTCTGTCATTGAAGACCATGGAGGCTGAGCCCAGGAAAGGAAGTTATGAATTGCAGTCTTACTGACTCAATTCCTCTACAGTTTCAGTTTTATATGGTCTATCTTTTTCTCTTGTAAATGGTTTTATAGTGCTCCTGAGTGCTGTTCAATAGTTTCCAGGTTTCACATTAGTGATGGTAAATGGGAATGGATTTTATTAAGGTGAAGTGATTAATACCTATTTATGTTTCCATCAGCTGTTGTTGAAAGCATTTTGCGTTTCCTCAGGATTAAAAAGATATTATACTTGCAAATCAAGAAATTATATGGACCTTAGTTTTATGGGAATCTAGTGTTAAAAAGGAAGACGGGTGTGCATGCTCAGCAGAAGCTGTAAAGGAGAGGGAAATTAGGAGCTCCCATTCTGCTTGCCTCCTACAGTAAGAATATGAGGGATTTCAGGGAAACGAAGCAATTGCTGAAAATTTAGAACCAGAGCCTATAGGCTTTGAATCTCAAGTACAGTGGAGATGATTCAGAAAAGATCCAAAAGAGAAACTTGAAAATGTTAAAGGGAGAGATTAGAGGAATCTAGTCCATTCAGTTTAATTTGTGCCAAGGCTTACCTATTGTGGGAATTCATAATCTAACTATAGGAGATATCACTGAAGTTCTTCAGAATTGTAATAATATTCAAAGGGAAAAAAAAGGGTTTTATTCCTCAATTCCCTATTTTACCATCTATATGCTGAAGACTAAAGGGGAGCAGCCATAGGGAGAAAAAATACCTATTGATGGAGTAAATTGAGACTCAGAGAATATAACAGAGGTTTCTTTGGTCTCGCAAGGGTGAATAATATCCAACAGCCAGTAAATCAAATTAAATGCAAACTAGAAACAGGACAGATCTTTTTAACAGTAAAACTAATCAGATATTGATGCAGTTTATCATGGTTGTATATTACCATCACTGAAATATTTATAGTCAAGACTGGATTTTTTTTGAAAAATCATCCTCGAAAATTTAAAACTATATAATACTGTATTTTACAGTGGATTATCCACTTGGTACAGATACATCCCTTCGACTCTTACTGAAGCCTTTGCATTTCTTTTCAGGAATCTTGTATATGTAAAAAATTAATCACTTATTCCAATTACTTGTAATTAATATGTGTGGTAAATGAATGGCATGTATGATTTTTTTTTAATCTTGACTTGTTTTTCTTTCCCCAGAGATGTTTAGGAGAGATTTAATGTATTCATTAGCAAAAAGTTAACAGTTATTTAATGTAATTACCATCATTTTTCCTATGTGGGAGATTCCCTGTTCAGACCAGAAAGCCTTGCTTTAATGATAAGAGCACAAAAGAGTATGGGGAAGCTGACTGTAGTAAGACAAAAAAAAAGGTGCTGAAAATTGAGAAGGGGACACCAGAGTTTAGTATAAACTGGAGAGAAAACTGAGGGAGCAGTACATGCAGATATGTCCTCTCCTGAACATTAAAATGTCAAAGGTATATTAATCCTGTGAAATCATGCTCACCAAGAGCAAAAGTAAAATTCCTGTTTTGCTCACTGAAGTATTGCAGTGTCCTGCACAAAGAGCTATTGTTGCTAATTGAAAGGAGAGGGCTTCATGATTGCATCAGATTCAGAACATGCAGGAAATGTTTCTGTCTCATTTACTAATTCTCACAAGTTGCCAACTGGCAGTTTTCTCAAAAGCCCTTTATTTTTTCTAAAGTGGACCAGAACATTCATGTGAAATGCTAAAGTCAGAAAGCTTAACACCATTTAAATCACACTTCAAAGACCAAACTGGATGATAGACTTTGAAGATGTGTGTCTTCCACTCATCGGCTCTGATAATTCCCCCAAACATGGTTAATCAGTTGCTCTTTCCAGTATGTCTGCTGTGTCATTCCATACTTGATTTTAGAGCTAGATCTAATGACAAGAGGATAAAGAAAGGCAGGAACACATTGCATGCTGGTATAGAAAACACGTGCTGCGTATGGCCCTTTTTGTAATGAGGTGCATGAAGCTGAGGAGGACGTTGCTAAACTGGAAAAAAAAAGGTTTGAAGGTGATGACCCCAAAGATAAGAACATCCCCCTTCCATGTTCGTCCTTTCCTAGTTTTGGAATCTACTCCAAAATACTCCATACTACTCCATACTCCATTACTACTCCATACTAATGGTGACGAAGCAGGGATGGCTGAGTTGAGTCCCTGTGTCATCGGATCCATTTAAATATCCTTTCATAAGTTTGCTGTCTTCCTTTTCAAGACCCTTTTGTAGGGTAAATTAAGATTCTAACATTTTTTCTAAGTAAGTTATCCAGCAGCTTATCTCCTTTTGTTATCTGTTTTGTTCAGATGTGGATACTGCCAGAAGAAGCATATTTCTTACAAATGGAGGGAAAAATGTGGCAGTGAGTTAATGGTTTAGGAATGTCTATCAGTGCAATTAAAAATCATTGTACATCTATCTAGCCTTTTAAAAAAGCTGAGAATGTTAAAAAGGGGAATGTTCTTCCTGAGACTGCTGAAATTAGCAGTAGAAATAATTCTAATTACATTTTAAATTATAGGATTTTAAATCGTGCATGGGTACCCTTTGGCTCATTTACTTGATTTTTTTTTTGTCTGTTTGCTGCTGGCCTTGAATAACCTTGCAGCCGGAAAAGTCCTTTAAAACAAGGAGGAGTGGGAATAAAGAAGCTTTTTTTCTTTTTTCTTTCCATCAGCAAAACCTCTCATAGAAGCTGAACAACATCCTCTTTATCAAGATTATGAGTTTCCACATCTTGGCATTCTATTTCCTTCCTCCAGTGCATGCCAGCAAGCTGAACTTAAAGTGATAAAGGTAGAAAGTAAGACATATATAGGGCCGTCCTTATTCACTTATGGCAGAACATTTATTTGCATGAATAAGGCAAGTAGGATGTAACTTGTGTTGTAAACTGTGAACCGTGCAAATCTGTTTCAAAAGGTGACACATCTGTGATGTTCTGCCTTGCAGTTGAATAAATTGATCTTATCTGCACATATCTGATTGAAATAAAATGGCTGTCAGTCTTCTGAGCCGTTTTAGAACAATTCTGCATCTTATCCGTGGCACAGCATTGACTTGCATTGATTGGGAAAATGTAGTGGTTAGACCTAGCTGATGCTAAGTGAGAGAAATAGTAACTGACAGGCCTTTGCATTATTCATGCTAAATGCATACTGCTGAATCATGAGGATATTTTCATGAAAAAAATCTGAGCATTTTATACCAACAGATAGTCTTTTTTTTTATTCTCCATTGACTTGTAGAAAAGGATATGGCAAGCAGAGTTCCGTAACATCAAACACACTGTTTCTAGCTTATTGAATCACTGGTGCTTCAACTTGAAAATTAGCAGTGGGACAAACTGTGACTTGAAAGATTCACCATGGACATGAAGGAAAGCTTCTCCAGTAGCATAGTGTAGTGCAGGAACAGGTTACACAGAGAGTCTCCATCCATATTGTTTCTCAAGTCTAGGATAGGCAAGGCCAGGGCTGACCTGATCAGCTGTTGGCGATATAGTCCTGCTTGGAATAGAACATTGGAATAGATGTTCTCCAGAGCTCCATTTGAACCAACATTTCTACAATTTTGTGTCTTTCTCCAGAAAATATATATGAACTATGCTCTCATTTTCATTACATTTTCATTTTTCAAGTATAAGCCCTTGCATTTATGTGAAAAAATGCACCAGAAATACCACCTATTTTTGTGTGATAAAGTGTCAGCCTTTTTAATACTGAAGATAAGATTTATTCTCTTGAATTGCTGAAGAAAAATACATTATGTCAGTGAAGGAATAAGAAGAATGATATTAATTTAAATCCTACTGTTGTTACAATGAAATTCAAAAGGCAATGTGGCTCCATAATAAGGAGCTAGAAACCTGTGGTTCAATAGTCAGTATTGATTTCTCTCTTATTGATTTCCATGAAACCAAGTTTTCGTTCTATGGCATGAAGAGTCCTACAAGGACTTTGCAGCAATTAATTTCATTTTAAGCCTTTCTCTGATGGCTCAAACAGCATTTTTAAATTAATTATGCTAGTTCTTTATATAAAGATTATTTTTTCCATTTGTAATAGATTTAAAGAAGTATAGTCTCTTTACATGTTCAGGTGCAAAATCTCCAGTTTGCCAAGAGAAAATGAGTGTTTTACTTCCAGTGCAGATAATTAGACTCATGTAACTCTAATAAGCCTTTTCACAGTTGTAACACTCTTCACCTGCTGTGGGGAGTTATTATTAAAAAAAAAAAAAGAAAAGTTTTTCTTTCCCATCTTGAAAAAACTTCCAAGTCTGAGCTTTGAAAGCGTAATGCTCACTGATCAGAATAGCACGTTATTAGAGCCTTTGCAAACTGGGTTTTGGATTTTTTTTTTGTTGTTGTTCATATTGTGATTGATCAGGATAGGTGGATAACGGTAAAACTAGTTTTCATTTGCACTATGGTGAAGTGTTATAGAAGCTGAAAGTTCACCAATATTTCATGCAGCTGAGAGATGTCATGGGTCTGAATCATACTCATTTGAGTTTGAATGGATTTTTTTTATTGAATGCAAGCAATCTTTAGATATTTATCCCATTCTCTATTCTTTAGATATGAAGATATTGGTGTAAGTATTGGGGTTCTTTGGGTGTCTCTCTGTAATCTTTCTAAAAAGTGTTTCATAACATTTCTTAGAAGAACACCCAAATATTGCACCTTCAGGTCAGTCATGCTTTCAAAACTGCATTAAAAGGAGACAAAAAATGCACAACCAGTAAAATAAAAGGAAAAGAGATAGGCATATATGTGCAGCAAAAGCTAGTGATTGTAGCAGACAAAAGAGAAAAGCAGAAGCAGAAGGAACACTAATTTTGTTTTACTTGCAGTTTGTTGTTGTCATCTTGGAGGGACGAGTTTTGTTTTCAGAGAGAAACCTAACAGTTGCATTCCACTAATAAATTAACAATCAGAAAAATAGAATAATTCTGAGAAAAAGACAGGTGATGTAACTGTATTATAAAACAATGATGAAATATGTTCTGTTCCAGCAGGAACTAAGGAAGTTACTAAATAGAGGCCAGATACTTCCAAATCAGCAAGATAATACAAGGTGCTTCCAGAGGAACTTTCTGTGTTGGTAGTGTTGATTTGCACTGAGAAGGGTCCAGAGAACAGGTAAAAGCTATGGCTGTTAAAGGCCAAACAGATGAGCAAAGTATTTGCCTTAACATTGATCTTAAATTACATCATTCTGGGATCTGATTAATTAAAAGGTTAAAATAATTAGTTCATCTAATTAATATTTAGTCCGTAGCTTTGCTAAAAATAGCATCCTGTATTTTGAAGAGGTTGCTAGTTTAGGGACAGTTTTGAAGCCGCATACTACAACTTCTGTCAAGCTTTTCACTTGGTATTGCCCAACATTTTGAATAAGAAAGTAGAATGATCAAAAATCAATGATGTGGCACATACTTGATTTTAAATGATTTTAAAAATGGCTTAGTTGCATGTTTCTAAACCTAACTATGTCTTGATCAAAGAGGACGATGAATTGTGTTCTATTTAGTGTTATTATCAGCAGATGTGGAAGAAAAGAGAAAGTCATTGCTGATGAAGTTTGCAGATGACACAAAGCTAAAGGAGATGATAAATATTTAAAAGAGCAAGTTGCTATGTAGAGGGATCTGCCTTAATTGCCATGTGTAAACAGAAGAAAACTATACGAGTCTGTATGAGTCCAGGTAAAAGGACACATATATAGGAATAATTACCTTAGGCCGTGCTAAGAGGATGATCGACTATCCTAGGAAGCAATGACTGAGGAAGGAGGTGAGACATTTAGTGGATAATTAGCAGAGTGTGTTCTAGTTTGAGCCCATGGTGCAAAGAGGATAATGAGATTTTTTGATGTGTGAACAATGGAATATTGAGGGGTGAGGTTATATTTGCACTATTTTTGGTGCAAGTGTCACTGTTTTGGTTACACTGTGTTCCACTCTGTTATTCAAAAGTGAAGAGCAATCATGAATTAGAGAAGGTTAAGAGGCACAGGCATGTTGAAAGAAAGAAAGCTTGCTTTATAAAAAAGGGCTCAAGAAACTCAACTTGTTTAAATAAACAAAAATGATAAGATTAAGGGGTGACTTCTGTATATTTTAAGCAAAAATTTGTAATAGAACTTTAGGAAACAATGGTACAAGGAAGGTTGATGTTATACCAATTCAACCTTGAAATAATAGACACAGATTTTTAATAATGAGGTAATTAATCTCTGGAGCAGCTTGCCAAGACTCTTCATTGCTGGACCTATTTAGGACAATATTGGATACCTTTATAAAATAAGTACTCTATTTCCAACAGGAATGAATTCTGAGAAGTCTTATAGCCTGTGTTGACTTTTTAGCTTATTATATCTATGTTCTTTTGTTACAAGGTGTAAGAACTCAAATGGTAAATGGAGGGGAGGGGAGGGGAGGAGAGGATCTAAGTACCTGTGGTAATTGTATTCATTTTAGTTTTCTTCTAGAACATGTTGGCTGTTACTGTGATAGCTTCACACAAAGGATTTTTGTCTGCAAAATAGCCTTCTCTGGTAGCTTTCTGTCCAGAGACAGCTTAGCTGGGATGCCAGATATCAATAAGCACAGCTGGCCACATTGTCAGCCAGCCACTGGTACCTCAGTAAAGTTTCTCTGAGGAGCTGGTTTTCTTTCAAGGTATTTTCCAGCTAACCTTGAAGATTAGAAAGAGAATCTTTATTTATTTTTCCCATTTGACTCTGTTTTGTGTAATAGAGAGCTGACAAAACCATAATACAGTCCATTAGTGTAAAGTGGAAGCTACAAAAATTCAGGTTATAAGTAAAGTGCAAGTAATCAGTTCTTAAAACGATTAAGAATGTGATAGGTTGCTATGACTCGAAGTCAATTAAAAACTGGATCTCTTCCTGAAATACAGGATATTTTTGATACTGGATTTACAATGTAGAATGTTCGTGTGTGTGTGTGTTACACCCAGGTTTAGGCTATTTCTCTTGGCCATTATTTTCATACCAAAAATGTTTGGTTGCAATGTTTGGTTCCATTTTGAAACTATGACATGGAAAGGAAGGAAGTTCCACATTTTTCTTGATATCTTGTGTTGTGCAGGTTAGATGTGAAGCTGCCTGAATGCTAGAGGTAAAACTGAAAGAGGATGTCTGAAAAGTGAAGGAATTAAAACAGGCAAATAATAGATTTGTCAAGGAAACAGTAGGTAGGAATTGTGAAACAAATTGCTGAGAATGATTTGCAGATCACTTTCTGCCTTGGCTCCATCTAGGCTATAACAGTTTACTCTTGTCAACAGTGAGTTTAGGATTAAATATTACATTGAATGATGGAAGTTCTGACATAGTAAGGGAGGAGAATTTAAGAAACAGGGGTCACTAGCAGGTGGTCAGTGGTAACTTACTGAGATGCAAGAAGGTGAGTCTTGCTACTAGAGGTGGAGTTAGCTGGTACATGAAAAAATTATAAAAGCAAGGAAAGATTAAAATAGAAATGAGATCTGTTCATGTGGGTATCCTAGAAGTTTCCCTTCTGGTCGCTTTGTACTACTGGTGAATGCATAAATAATAACTTTATTTAAAAGACACCCTGTATAGGGAAAACCAATGTTTCTATTAGACTAGTCAGTACAGTTGGAAATAAGTTATCTTTTGTATGCACAGGCTTTTTTCCAAGACTGAAAGAGAACTTGTTTAACTGCTCTTTCTGTGTCACTTTGAGCGTACCTGAAGAAAAAACATTCCAGGTGTGAAAACTGAGTTGTTTCAAACAAAAAATCAGTAACTGGAAAGTAGTTGTAGTCCATAGACAGAGCCTGAACAGGGTCAGACCATCTGGTTTCACCAGTGCTCAAGGAAGGGCCTCGAGGTCTGTTATGCAGTTCTCCCTGTCGCTCGCTGATGACACTTGTCAGGGTAGACTAAAAATTACTGTCTTGGTTATACTGCTTTGTGGGCAGTACTTCCCTAAAACCTGGGAGTTTCTTTTGGAATTGTGAACCTTGCATACTTAGGGTATCAATTTGCACTTGCTTTTTGTCTGCTTCATAGTAAAGCAAAGGAAAAAACACTTAAGGGAAAATCAGCCTTTTCACCAGGGACTTCTCAGAGGTAAATAGAATATTTGGCTGCTGAGGCTTTCAAGCCTGACTCAGATTTCACTTTAAAGAATCCACTTTTCTCTGTGTCTTTTTTTCTATGAATCAAAGTAAGAATAGAAACAGCACCAATTTCAAGTCTCCTGGGACTGGGTATGTCACTGTTGAATTTTGTCAATGTAAAATTTTGTCCTGTGAGTTGTATTCTGATCTTATTACCTGAGAGGAAAACAAAACAAAACAAAAATGCTGTAAAGACGTATGTGTATAGATCACAACTGTAAATCTCTGATTGTCTCTGCAGAACAAGTTCACTGGAGTAAATGCTTGCTTTTAAAACACACATTCTGAATTGCATTGATTTCTCTGCCTGAAATGCCAGGAGAAAGATGGAAGGAGACACAAGGAGAAAGAATAGACAAAACTGCAGGCTTGAGATGAACGAGCATAATTTTCAAATGCCTGAAGAGGTTTCTCTGGGTAGAACTACTGTTTTCAGTCAGGAGCATGGAGAAATGGAGTGTGAGACTCAGCCTACGCCGTGTCAATGTAACCTTAGAAGAAGGAAAGCGCAAAGCTTTAGGAAACTGAAAATCAATATAACAGGGCAATGAAAGCATTTTTATTACAAAGAGCAAAAAGCCTCTGTCTAACAAAAGGTTCACGGAAAAAGGAAACCAGGAAAGTTAAAGACTTTGGCAGTATCAGGAAAATTACTGCAAAATAAGGTACACTTGCAAAGAGAAAGTATAATATGCCTTTGAGTGATGAGATGGTTTTGCCCCCAGGGAGTTGGAAGTGCTGACCCGTCAGCACCGGGGGGCCCCTTCCACTGCTTATCCTTGGGGAAACTGTGTGGCCCCTCCAATTCCATTCTGCTTCCTCCATTCAAGATGTTTTTTTGGTTATGTACTGCTGTAATATAAGATAATCCTTTTTCTGAGATTTTAGGATCTGAATAGGCACAACAGACATTACTGGAGAGTAAATGGAGGCTGTGGAAGACCTGGGGACAGACCTGAGGGAGAAAACCTCATAGATAAAAAGCTCCCTGCCTGAGTTACCTGATTCCCAATGCAAGGATAAGATCTTTGGATCAAGTTCCATAACCTGCATCCCACAAGCCAAGCTGGGCTTTGGGGAATGCTTTTTCAGTCTGGCCTTACACAAATCATCAGCCACGCTAGAGAGCCTAAGAGATGCTTGCCAGAAGGCTGGGAAGCTGCAGGTTGCGTTTTTTAACCACTGATATTGCTATGCCTGAGCTCAGCTGGCAGCGTGGCCTCAGCACAGTTGCTGTCCCAGCTACCAATCTCCTCATGCCAGGCACAGTGCAGTGTTGAGGGGAGGCTTCTTTGCTCCTGGGGTTGCTTCTTGAACCGGAATACTCTTCTCGAAGGAGTGGTTCCTGAAGCCGCAGCTCTTGAACTGTTTAAACCAGAAGAGGATGAATTTATGATGTAATGAGTCTTTCTCATGTCTAATTTCCATAGTTTGATGAATTTCAGTATAGCATGTTTCATTAATATTGTATAAGAAAATGATTTGCAGGCAAATTAAGTGGTTGACATAGGTACTAAATAATAAAAGCATATAAATTAAATGCAAGCACGCATTAGTTGTAAGATTAATGTTTCTCATCTTGTCCCATGATATCTCTCAAGTGTGCTTCCATGTACATAATCACACTAGTTGAGCATTAAAATATTTAAATGTACACCTTAGTATAATACTGATGATACTCTGGACTTCACATAGCTATACAGCACAGACTGATGAAGTGTGATAGTTTCCAAAAGCATAAGCTCAAAATAGCAAAAAATAATATCTGTTTCTCAGTTTGAAGACTGGTCTATTACCTGCTTTTGCATAGTAAGATGTATTCCCTAAGGAAACTATACTAGCAAGTGTGCCTTGATTTGCTGGCCATGGATACCAAAGCTTTCTCACAGACTGGTTGTCACAGATAATTTCCCCTGTGCAGCCCCCTGATGTCAAAGTGTTTGTCCAAAAAAAAAAAAATCATAATGAGAAAAAACTGCAAAAATCTCTTCATTAATGTCTTATAAAGTTGAACATTTGAAGGGCTGTTGTCATGCCAAATTTGGTTCTCAAAGGTAAAAATATTTTTGCATCTGCAAACTGTCTTCTGTGATTTCTTTCCCTTCTGTCTCCCTGAGAAAACAAGTCATCTCTATAAATCCCATTGGGTAAATCATAATAGTTATATTTCACAGGGTTCCACAAGCTCTCAGCCTTGTTCTGCATTTCCCTATATGGGCAGGCCCCAGGGATGTTTTGACCCCCAGTAAATCTCAGTGGACAGAACATTCCCTTTAGTGCAGGGGCCTTAGGAAGGTGCATTTCAAAGTCATATCAGCCCTGGCTGTCTCTCACATCATATCAGGCAGGCAGCTTCCAGATGAGTTACACCTGCTTAATGCAGATATAAACACCCATTCATATGTTCAACCGTGCTTTATACACAGAACCGTTTGCCTTATTCAGAGTAATTTAATTACAGCTCAGTTAGTTAAATTTTAGTTTGTTCCATAAGTAAACTAATGAACAAAATGAAAAGCTCATTTACTTTTTTACATCATGAGGTATTTAGCTGCTTTACAGGCCCATATGGTCCTTGTAAGATATTCCATTCCAGGCATAAATTAGCCTGGCATAAATTAGTGTGTTGCTCAGTAACAACATGTAAGGTACCTACAACTGTGTTACAATATGCCTTGCATGAGTATGATCTCTTAGATCAGTGTATGTGCTGTATATGATAGGTATGTCATTCATTTCACACAACTTATAAGAGAATTTCTACCTTTCTTTCTTATTTCTCACTAGGAAAAAATAAATAAAAAATGAAATACATGCTGTTATAGAAAAATCCCACTTAATGGCTACCTTAAATTCAGAAAGGCAAGGAAATTCAGAGAAAGGCTGGAATTTCATCCTTCAGTTGTAATGGGAGCCTTTCAATTCTCTTTTCACACAGGTGACTTCTAGAGAGCAATGCTATTGAATACCACAAAACTTCTTCCTCTTCTTTTCAATACTAACATTAGATTTATTCATGTATTCCTGTAGTAGTAGCAGCTCTGTAAAGCTTAATACAATGACTCAAATAGCATGCATGCACAGAATTTAATGCCTGATTTTTCCTCACACTCTGCCAGACCAGTCCCCTGCTCTCCTCAACCATGTCTACCCCTCTGCTGGGAGAAGTAATAAAGTAAAATTGTCAACTGAAGTTTGTGACCATACTTCTTTATGGCTAGGAGGTGAAAGATCCTCTGCTGGATAAAATGCCACTTGTGAGGAGGCTTCACTCTTT
>NW_010578076.1:25147-65199 GCF_000705375.1 Tinamus guttatus
AGGAATGAAATTCTCACTGACTGCCTTTACAGAGGGGCAACCTTCTTCAAAGGGCAGCTTTAGAAGGAGCTTGTGAAGACTATTTTCTAATCAGCATACTTAAGGATGAAGCAGTATGAGTGTTCCCTCTAATGCCTGGTCTTTCAAAGGAGGTGCAATGTAGGGGAAATTGTGATGATTCTCCATGAGATGAGCAGTTACCCTGTGAAACATTTCCAAGGAGGAATTACCATACTTGCAATTCTTTGCAGGGAACTGTGTCTCTTTCCATAGAGATGCTAAGTGCAGAAAAACCTGGGGCACTGATAATATAGGAAAGCCAATTGCCAGCACCAGGGATGATGAGGTGGGCACACCTGAAGGGTGAAGGGAAGAACAGAGCTAAGCCTCCTCCTTACCTACTGCAATCAGGAGAGCAGCATGGTGCTGATTAGCTTCTTAGAATAAATCAGTGCAGCCGTAGGGCTGATCTGATTTACTGCAGTTGGGGCATCATTTCCGATCCATTTTCTGCTGGTTCAGGAGTGCATTTTGGCCTACCATCACCAAGTGTGTATGAGGTAGCAGGTAGTTTGAGGTATTGACCACAAGGAAAGGGAAAACCCTCGGTTGCCCATTTGCAGCATGTTTGGCTTCTTTGTGCTGTTCCACTGTTCAGTGCTGGGAAGGCAAAAGTATGGTTTACTCAAATTCCAGTAAGTAAATATGTTTTTCATCGCCATGTTTGGTGATGCTTTTATAGAAATTTCATTATCACATCTGAAATATATGCGCTAATATTGTGGAGAAATTGCAGTAAAGCAATCAGGAAAGCTGAGAATGTAGGCAGGTAAATATTCTGTCAAAATGTCGTACGTGTTTCATCTCCTCAAGAAGATCTTGTATCTTGCCTTTCTTCACAGGTTTCATTTCACTTTAAGTGAGTCATCCATCTCTTATCTTAGGTCATACTGTGGTGATAAATGATGACAGAGCAGTTATGCTGTTTCACTAGAGCGAAAGGCAGTGAGAAATGGAGAAATTTATCTTGGAACCTAAGGGCAAAACAGTAAACCAGAACCACCTCACTAATACCTACAATGAAGAGCTTTGTGTTGCGAATAGCTGTTCTGTTCATTTAGCAGGAGATGAATTCTCTCCAATGGTACCCTCTGCTCACAATATCTTTTTTTTTTCTTTCTGGATTATAAAGAATAGAAATTTAAACACAGTTTTACAAGCATGGGTCTCACATGAACTTTTGCCTGGCTTATGGCTGTCACTGCTGTGTAGCGCGCAAATGGTAAAAACAAGCAGTTGAAGCAACTGCACTCCAGTTTCACTTGAGAAGGGTAACAAACTTTGAAGCGACCCTTTTCTGAGCTTTCTGAGTTCCTTCACTGCTGTAGCATGGAATTAACTACCTTTGTAAAATTGGAATTCACTATCAAACCCTCCTGCTGTAGTGCTATGCCTGAGCAATTGCTTTGGAGCTAGAAGACAACTTCTCTTCCAGAAGATGGTACCCAACTTTATGACGCAGTCTAACCCTTAAAATGGTTATCTAAGTTCAGAGGTCTGCTCCTGTGCAGTTCAAACACACCTCTACCTCCTGTGAAATACTGAAATGAGAGGTAAATTAGAAGTAAATCTCATGAGGGCATTTTCCATTCCTTCTGTCGAAGCTTGGCCATCATGAAACAAAGAATGCAGGCTTCACTGACAAGAGTAGGGAAGGGCAAGGGACCCACCCAAAAGGGAAAAATCCTGGCTTCCATATGTTAGAGAACTGTTCAAAAAATGAAATTTGCTATTTGTAATTGCAAGTTGCAATTGTCCTGGCATTTGCCATAATACCATGAGCAAAGAGCTATGAAAATTACTCCTTGAGGGGCTGCAAATGAGGCAGCAGGGATATTAAGCCCCACACAGAAACACTAAAAGAAGGTGAGGGCCTTAAAGAGTCTTAGTTCAGAATGAGTCGCAGGCATGCAGACCTCTCACCTTTGAAGTAGCTGGGGCTTCAGGACAGTGTGCGGCACCTAGTGCCCTTCTTGGTGAAATGCTAATGGGAATGTTCTTGTCTTTGCTAGCGGTGCAATTAGGGGACTAATTTGAGAACATTTTGAGGTTTCTCTTACTTGTTTTAAATGTGTAGATGATAGTTGGAATGTGCTATAAAGAAAAATCAGATCTATAAGAATTGCATGTACCTACTTGAGTTGTGGCCCGCTGAAGTATGTGGGTTTTTTTGTCTTTTCTGTATTTCAGTGTTATTGAAGGCACTATTGATAACTTCTGGAAAAATTGCAAAAGATCAATAATTGTGATCTGAACTATTAAGTATACTTTAAATATTTTGCAAACACTAGTCAGAAACAAAAAACAAAACAACAGTTAATCAGTATGATTTTTATATTACAATTTTACTTTAGCATTAGATATTATATGTTCTCTAGAATGAACATTCATCTGCATTTGGTAGATGTATGTATATTTAAAAAAAGAAGAAAAAAAAAGAAAAAAATATCCTACATCTTGCAACAATTGAACTAATGGTTCTTCAAAACTCCCCACCACCTTAGGAGATGCAGTTTAGCACCTGCAGTATTCATATCTCTCCCTTTCTTATCCTCTGATTTTACTGGAGGGAAAAATAAAGCACAGTCCATTTGTGGGGCCATATCCCGTATTCAGGAGTGCATATGCTTACAGCTATGCACAACTTTTGCAGTTTCCAGGTGTATCAGCAAAAGTTTGAAATCACACCCCTCATTACATACTTTTTTTCTTGGAATTTTGCATAGTCTTCCAAGCCCATACTCCTTGTTTCTGGCTGTACTGAATTCAGTCACAGGAGCCTCTATCACTTGAGGAATCTGAAGTCATTTAAACTTGTTTTCTGTCAGAGTGCTCAATCAAGATTATCAGTGGCTTATCAGTGACAGGGGTATAGCCAGAACTATAATGCTTTTCACCTCTTGCTTTATCACCTGGCTCTCAATAGCTGCAAGATTTAGTTCGTAAGCACCCATCTGTTTAAACTGTATTAACACACTGTGCAATAATGGCAAGGAAGCAATAGCAAGTGATGTTATACTCTTTTTCTTAACACCTCATTTTCGTAGGATAAAATGTAAGAATTTCAGCAGCTCCTGTCATTCTTTTGGAGTTCTAGCCTGAGAAATTACACCAGACTCTTAATCCATACTGAATTTCCTGATTCTATTCCTAAAATTGGAAATCTCATTTCTGGTATGAGTTTCTGGAAAATTATCTACCTTTCCTTTCTTCCACAGACCAATCTCTGAATTGAACGAAAGAGTTAATGGTTTCAAAGTACCATATTAATCAAGTAGTGTTTGTAATTATTTTTGTAAGCTTTCCTGTGGAAAGTAAATTCTGTCGTTTATTATTCCAATCAAGATGGAATCTTTAGATCTTGGAGCCTTGATTTCTCTCATCAGACTTGCATAGAGAGTAACAATTTATAAAAGTTTAATTTATAAATGTTTATGGGCTGCAGTTAGCTTCAGTCAGTTTATTTGACAAAATAACTTGAAATATAACTTCGCATTTTTTGGATTCTATCAGAAATGTTGAAATATTTTCAGTCTATCCAGGACTCTCTAGACTGGGATGTTTCCAAGAACTACATATGGAGAGACTTTTGCTGTTAAATGGAAGAGGTCTATTTTAGAATTTGGGCATGCTTTTTTAAACTTGTGGGGTTTTTTGTTGTTGTTATTCTTTTGTCAGTCAAATTGACTATTATCAAGTTGCACCAAATAAGAAAAAAAAAAAGAAGGAAGAATTATCTGTAACGTTCTATCATTGGACTCCATCTGGATGAGATCCTGCAAATTTCCTTTCTGAACCTTCTTTTGCTGCTTTTCAATGCAATTCTTATTTAAAATAAAAATATGAAGTGCTATGATTACTCTTGCAGTCACTTCAGCAGCTGTAGTGTTAAAAATGCAGGGGTAAGTTTTATATGGGTAGGCATAGCCTTGAAGCATTTACAGTCCCTTTGATATTATAGAATTAAAAAACATACTCATTGGTGTGTGTGTGTGCGTGTGCGCACGCTCGTGCAAACTTGGATAAAACCTACAATAAATCAAACCCATTTTCAAGAGTTGCTGCAATTGGAAATATACAAGAGACGAGAAAAAAAAAAGAGTTAGTTAGGATCTTGTCTTAAGAGGTTTGCTGAGTTTTGATGAGTATGAAAATACAAATCTGCTTTGGTTTTGTTCAAAACCAAGCAACTTATGCTAGCCTTTCAGGTTGTCATTTAAAAGAAGCAGGGCCCTGACACAGCTGCAGCTTGGAGGTGGATATAACTACAACTTGAATTTTACTGCCTCAAAAGGCTCTCAAACTCAAAGCTGAGATATGTTTTATTAACAATCAGAACCTTAAAATGAAGAAAAAGAAAAGGCAACTAGGAAAGCCAGGACATAACAAAAAGTAGGCACAGCTCACCCTGTGCCCAGTCTGTCTTTCTAGCTAACTTGGTGCCTGGGTAGCAGCAGAGGCTGCCAGGGCATCACCAGCTCTTGGGAAGACCTGTGCAAGGTCTGGCTGGACATTCTTTGCTCCTCACTGCTGTTTTGGGGGCTTTGCATTAGCTGCAGACCTCAGCTCCAATTTGCCTGCCCATGTCTTGCCGGGTGGCTCCTGGGTGGCTCTCTAAAGGAACCATAAGGGTCCACCTGGGCAAGTCACTTTCTGCAAAAATGTGATGTAGAATCGGGAACATAGAAATCCAGGTGATCTCATGCAGTACAAAGGTTCACTAGACTGAATAAAATATCTAAAAGATTTGGTTCTCATTATCCAGAGTGACAGTGACAGTGAGGAGAAGGTGGTAACTTGAGGCAGGAAGAAAGGGTGACAGCAAGAGGGCACAGAGCTGTCCTCTTCTCCTCAGCTTAAGTTAGAAAGCCTTTTAACTGAAGTTAAAAAAAAAATCTGCTTCTGGGCCACCTGGAAGGGTTCAAGGCCTTGGTGGAAAGAAGGAAGAAGAGCAAAGAAAGGAAGAAGGGAATGAAGAAGCCTTTTTTAAGCTTCTGACTAGAATGCAGGGCAGAAAATAGATGAGAATTCAGGGTGAGCATTTTTTACCATACCATCTTTTCTTCAGAAAATAGGCCTTGGTTTTCAAGGCCTGCAACCTTTCAGAACACCCAGAAGACTTGAAACACATAGTGTCCTGTCCTCTTGTAAAGTGATGTCTTCTGGTAAGCAAACTGAAGTGTTCAAGTTTGGAAAATAAAGAGCTAATCCTTTTAAGATACCGCAAAGGATCTGCATTTCTTTTGGGCATCACTGGGAGCTTAAGGTATTTGGCAAATAACCATGTCAAAAAAATCACCCTTCGTGCCGATATCAAGTATATAGAATTGAAATGCAACTGAAGATTTCAAAATAATGACTCAGTAGGAATTAAGTGTTTGGTAGGCTTAATGTTGTGTGGGTTTCATTTCTGATTTGTAGGTGAGTAGGAGTTATTCATATTCTAATTAAATATGGGTTTAGGTGAGGTTGAGGTCTTGGTATTTTATTGTTCAACAATGCAGCCTTGATGGCTATATTCTGAAAATATTTTAGGTCGGTTTGTTCTTCTCTGCCAGAAACAAAAAGTCCTTTGTGTAGACCTTCATTACAGTTATTTGGGACATCTTCCAGCATGACCATGGAGAATGTGCATTATGGGAATAGTTGACTAATGGAATAAATGCAGTGCATGTGCAAACTGTGCTATTATCGGTGGTGAGGGAACTTGCTTGCTTTTTACAGCTACGAATGTTTTATTATAGGATGTCATGATCACTCGTGAAAATTGCTGTAAAGCATGTTCTGGATCCTTTAATACATTAACTGAAGATCATTGTTGTAATCTTTCCCATAATAAGAGGGACAGAGAGGAAGGAAGGTTTGCATGTGCCAGTTTGTAGAATTTCTTTCCTTGTAGCAGACATGTCAGAGTAGTGGGAAATAAGAAAACCTATATTTTTGTTCAAGATTAGCCCATAATCTCTTTCTCCAGGTACAATGAATTTCAAAGTGATGAAGGGCAATTAGGAGGTTTTCATATGTTTAAGGCGTGCTAGAAACCTGCAGCATTAGCTTAAGTTTAGCAAATTTTTTTTTTCAAGCTGCCCGTATGCATTAAATGCACCAGCAAAATCTGGGAGTAACATTCTTTAAGTAGCTCATTAAGTAGCTATTTGAATGTGATGGAATGTTGAGACTTAAAAGCTCGTCCATGATAGAAGCAACAACATCCCCTCTTTTTTTTTGATATTTGAGATTTTCCTTCTTTTCCTATAGTAGTGTATATCAACATTTTTATTGATGGGTGTTTAGGATAAGATTCCACATCCACATTTAGGTATTAAATGAGTGATTTTCATTGGGAAGTAACCTCAGCTCACTTTGAATAAAAGTACAGGTTTTAAGGCAGTTTTTTAAAAGACTTGTTTATTTGTTATTACCCTGTTACATAAACACATTAAAACACACTCAAGTGAAGAAACCTGGCAAAATCGTAGTGCCGTGACAGACTTCATCAACTTGACTAAGGCGTAATAGTAATCAGTATCTAAATGAAGTCTATTTTTTTCGATTTTTTTCTTTTTTTTAAATACACACTTGGAACATTTTGAAAGATAACTATGCATAGCAGTCATTATCATCCTGTAGAAAGCATAGTTCTGCCTGCAGGCCTGTGCTACAGAACAGCCTATACAGATGTGCTCATCCCGTGAAACCTCAAATCAGGAAATAGGCTGCTAATCTCCTCACTACTGCTGTCTGTGATGTGCTGGAAAATTAACACACCTCATGCTAGAGATTAAAAGTACCAGTAGCCTCTGTTCTTCACCCGCTAAAAGTACTCTGTAACTGATGCAGTGGGGACCTTTCAGAGGAAAGGGACTGAGTAAAGTACAAAAGAGAGGAGGAAAAGCAATGAATTTGAAAGGAAACTGGTGTGGAAAGTGCTTTAAATTGGGAGCTACTGGCAGAATAAAACAACCCTGAGTGTTTAAATCACTTATCCACCCTTTGTAAGTCACTGATTCATCTAGCAGGTGGCAGCTGTGATGGTGTGGTCCATTCTGGATGTTACCCTGCATCGATTTGGTACTGTAAATGATGTCTTAATATTTGGCAAGAGTTGGAAATGGACTAAGAAATCAGAGCTAGATGTTCTAACCTTATCTAGTATCTTAGGTATCTAGTATTTTTCATCATGCCAGCATGAACGTGCTAGAAACCAAGCACTAGATTTAAAGCTTTTTGATATGAGAATATCTTCCTTCAGAAGTTTATACCATAGCTCATAAAGAGGAAGAAAAAAAACTAAAAGAAATTTCTAAACCTGGTAAGTAAATGATGCTTAGCAGCTTCCAGTCCAAAAGTTTAAACAGAACGAAATGACTCCCAACGCAAGGTTGAGGCTCTATTATCTGGTGCTGCTGCTAAAGAGGCTGTAAAGAAGTATTGTTTAATCTCTGGTAGCATATCATGAAACTGCCATGATAGCTGCCTAGCGGTGTGACGTCTGGAGGTCTAGTAGTAATTCCAACTTTCTTCTTCCCACCTCACAGTACACATTAAACTCAATTAGCAAGTGTTGGGCAGATTAACGAGCCAGAGTGTCTAGACTTTTGAAATGAATGTGATTGGTTACAACACAGAGTTATAACTCAAATGGCACGAAAACGTACAAGGAGATGGTCCTAAACTGGTGTTTTCCAAGAGAAAAATGTCTTGCTTTGCATTACTGAATGAACATCATGAGCTCATGAGAGAGCAAATTGAGAGGTATTTTGAAGGTCTTCCCCTATTTGAACTTGGCTTGAAGAGACATTGTACCTCCTAGTAGGGAGAAAAAAAGAATTTTTGAAGGTTTGGCTTATTTTGATCTGAATAGCATACAAGTAGAGAAAAAAAAGTAACACTCAACTAATGAGAAGTTGCACTCCAGGCAGAAAGCCTCACTTCTATTAAGCTTTTTGTAGTGAGACTCTCTCTGTTGTTCTGTTTGAAGGCCCTCAAACCATACTGCTCTTTAGCAGAGTGTCCTTACCACAGTGAACAGAGTTACTGCAGAAGCTGCTGGTAGGCCAAAGGCTGGGGGAAGAATTCATCCTCTTTGTGCAGATCTTTATGAGGTGGAGGATTTGCAAACCAAGAGGGAAAGTGTTGCACTTGGGAGCTTTGTTGCACATTTCAACAATATTATGTTATTTATGATACTGCCTAGCGAGCGCCTGAGATGACAGCACTACGTGATTGCCTTTTGGCCTTGTCTAAAGGGAAGTAGTGGTAGTGGTTAGTGCCAGTTATACCTATACTGGTGAGGGAAGAGGAACATACCAAATATTCTGGCCCTCTTAGGAGGAAGACTATGCCCTCCCTATGGTGAGGGAAGAGGAACATACCAAATCTTCTGGCCCTCTTAGGAGGAAGACTATGTAAGATGGGTCACTACAAGACAGATCATCCTTGCTTGAAGTATGAGTACTTCATGGACTTTGAATTAGTTCTGCTTAAGTATTTAACTTCACACACAAATGACTTAGCACTAAAGAGATAGTAAAATAATAATAAATAAATAAATATAAGGAACAATTTTTTTTTCTGCATTAGGCCCTGGTGACATCTAAGTATAAAGATTAGAGAAAAAGCTCTGAGTTTATAAGACCTCATCAAAATTCCCACCAGAAAGAAAAAAAAAATGGTATGATTAGTGATGTTCAACGCTGATTGCCATGTGGAGCAAGGAGCATATTATTGATAAAAGCCTTTCATGAGTGATTAAGTGAGACTATATTTAGCTCTCTCAGTCAAAGTAAGATCCAAATACTTCTTTCTAGAGCAGATGCAATACCAATAGATGTAATGTAACATTTGCTAATGGTCATATCTGAGGCACAGAAAAAGGCTATTAACACCTGTATCCTGTGTAAAGCAGCAAGCTGCTTAGAGATACAGATTTGCAAACGTTAACTTATTAATGAATAAAATTGCAGAACCTGCAGGCAAAGATGGTTCTGCATGAACCTTCGTTGCACCCCAAAGACATAAAAAACCCAGCATCCAACATGGTAAAGGATAAGCGAATGCAAGTCTACGAGCTCATTCTGCAGATTCAAATCACAGTCATTGTTCCAACTTCCTACCTGACATCAATAGCATTGCAGACAGTAACAGGAGTTGAGGTTTTGTGGCTTGGGCAACCTTTGCTTCCTAGTCTAAGGGTCATCTCTGTTGAGTTGTGTCTATTTCACATGGTCATTTTGCATCAGAGTGAGCCTTGTAAAAGTTGAGGCAGTGGCTACTGAATCTAAGTTTCTACTTATCCAGCAGTCTCCCATCAAAACACAAGATTTAGCACAATGAAGTTTGTTCTCTGTCTGCCTGTGCTCAGACTATTTGTCGGCAAGGTATGTTATATGAATATAATTACTTGGGCTCCTGGCTTTTCCAGTGTCTGTTTGGGTGAATCATGCCATGACTGACACTGAGACACATTAGTGGGAGGATTGTTTATGAGAAAAAGGAAAACAAATTTGACATTTGAGTTTACTAAGAAACTTGTTGCTGTTGCACTGATCCTCCTTGTTGCTGAATAATCATAACTAGGGTGGGAGAAATCAGTCAGGGAAAGCAAAACAAGCTTGAAGCTTTTTTTTTTTCCTTTTTTTTTAACTCTGTGAGGGAGGAAAACATGGCAAAATATTTCTATAGCTGAACAAAGTGCTCCTCTCCTTCCATAGGATTGTTTAATGCCCTTTTTTTTGTACTAGGGCTGTAATGAGACCTGTAACATGCTCCTCTCCCATGTTCCTGTCTCCTACCTGGGTTCCCTCAGGCAGCCCTCTGGGGGTGGTGGCAGTGACAGCAGCAACCAGCAGGGCTGCGACTGTATGTCCGGCTGTAATGCCCTTTTGCATGTTTGTGCTTTTGCAAGGAGAAAGGTGTAGCTATAGAACAGACTCGATCAGCATGCCAGTTCTGACATCTGGCAGCCTGCCGGCATGCCAGTGGCTTTGTGAAAACTCTTACTGCCAATATGTATGTATATATGTATTCCTCTGCTATGGAAGCAGAATATACTGTGGAAAAAAAAATGAAAAAAAAACAGGTGATTTGGGATGAATTGAACTGTGCAGTTAAGAGATAAATAAAGTTCTGAGGAAAAAAAGAAAAAAGACAAGAAAACTTGGAACAGAAAAGGGTATCACTGAGAAGACTGAAGGAATATAGGATAAAAAGGATATAGACTATAAAAGAACAGTCTTTTGGATTTAACAGTTTCTTGAGTAATGAGGAGAAAGTGAGAAAAGAGTATGCAACAAAGAAGCAACTGTCGAATAGCTGTGGGGAGGTAGAAAGGGGAGCCAGGAAGCAAGGAAATTCAGTGGAAGTGTCAAGAAATACGGGCTAATACAAGAAAGCAAATCAGAAAACACATTTTCAAGAACCAGAGGAAGACAGTAATGAAAAATTGGACTCCCCTACCCTCCAAAAAGCAAAAGGGAAAGTAAGCAATGACAGATGAAGGAAGATACAAACACTTTCAGAGCAGATGGAAAGAACAGTTTATACTATGAAATGAAAATGAAATAAAGGAATAAAATTATACAGTAAATTTATGTTGATGGCAAAATGTGATAAAGTCATTTCTCTGTTTCTCTCTGGGGGTCCAAACTGAGGAACAGCTATAGCTCTACCTTTATGTAAATGGTACCCCTGAGTCTTTTTACTAGTGAAGACACTGGAAGAAAACCGTGCTGTGTTTTGGTTGCATTTATGCTGTGTGCATGTGAAATTAAATTGCAAATATTTGCTATCAGTGCTGTGTTTGGGCAGTGTTTAAGCCCTGTTAAGAGCAGAAATAATATAAAAGCATATCAGCAACATCCAACAAGTACTCACTGATTTAAGTATCATGTTTCTGCCTGTGTCTTAAAATTTCTAATATACTTGGAGGAGGATGAGCAGTTCTGGTTTCATGAAAAAGCTGAATGTTTAATGTCTGTGTTTGTCTCTTTCCTTTTAGGGACCTCTTGCTGTCTGTGGCTCTTGGCCAAGTACTGTCTCTCCTTATCTGTGGCATTGGCCTGACGAGCAAGTATTTGTCAGAAGATTTCCATGCCAACACACCTGTTTTTCAGAGCTTCCTCAATTATATCCTCCTATTCTTGGTCTACACAACAACACTAGCTGTCAGACAAGGTAAGTGACTTTCTCTGAAATACTGAATTGTTGTAGAGAAAACAGTCAGTTGGCATAAGGCTTTTCTGGAACAGCAACAATTGAATTTTGCTTGACTCCGATTTGGATACATATCCTACTAACGTATTTATATTAACAAATAATACATACTGGATGAACTGAGAGAAAAGCAAATCTTCACAAGAGGGAAGTAAATTATTAGATAGGAAGGATGGTGATACTACATAATAACGAAAAGATGCATCAATACAATTCACTTCCTAGCAATTCTTAAGTATTTTTTTATATATATCCCTGCCTCTCTGGTTCCACAGAAATGCAGCCAGGGCTAGTTTTAGGTTTTGACAACATGTTCTGCTGGGAAATATTAGTATGCCTTACATCATACATAAGCTAGGACAATTTAGATGCAAGCAAAGAAGAGGTAACTAGTTCTAGCTGCTGTTCAAGGCATAGTCACCTGTTATTAGAAAAGAAAAAAAAAAAAAAGAGAGAGAGAAAAGAAAAAGCCCTATGAGATGTAGGGAAGGATTCTGGATTCTGTGGTCTCCCCAAGACACTGCATGGGCAGAGCAGCTCTACAGTCCTGCCTGATATGGGACAAGGCCTCTGTAAGAAATCCGGCCTCCAAAGTGAAAAATGCACTCAAGTACACTTTGGTGGGTACATTTGACATACCCTGCGTCAAATGATCCTCTGGCATTCTATGTATAATATAGGAGGTTTTATGACTCTCCTCTCAGTCCTTTCCTTCTCTGAGATTTCATGCCTAGATAAGATGTGGGAGATGAGTGTGTTTTAGTACATTTCTCACCCACTCATATTTCCATAATCATTTTATTTATTCACCTTTACTGAACATATGAATTAGAAGCAAAATAAAAGAGCAAAAATACCATGCTCTTTCCTGCTAACTCTCTTCTGATATATAAAAGGGAGGGCTTCCATGAAATGAAGCCCTTGTGAAATATATTTTTTAGACCATGGTACATTCATCAGCATACTGAGGGTTTCACATTTTCATATAAGCTCAGATATTTTGAGGTCTTCCTGACATTATATCTTCTCATGATTTGGAAACATTCATGAGGCTTATGTTCTTCACTCTTAGTACAGTATTGTGACAGGTAGTGCTCCAAAAATAGCAAGTACTTATTCTCGATTAGAAAAATGAACCTTTAAAAATATACTGCCATACTCCAGCACAAAGTGCTTAGATGTTTTTCAAGTTAAGTTTATATGACTTGCTTTCCATTGATGTTTTTCAGAATTGATAGAGGCCTATTTGCTGAGGAAATGTCAATTCTTATATATGGAAAGGTTGCTCAGGCAGTGTTTCACCATCTTGATGTTTCAGTTTGTGTAGGGGGAGGCATCACCAAATGCTTTCTCTACAAAAGGTTTAAGACATGGATTAGTAGCATCTTTCTGGAGACTGAATGTAGGATTGTCTAGCTGTTCATGAGTTCTATCCCAGAAATGTCCTTTTCAAAACTGACTTAGATATTTTGGAACCTAAGTCCCTGTGACTTTTAAATAGATTTTACTTTTTTGAAAATGCTGGCTACCGAGACCTGTAGTACCAATGTGTATTGCAAGGGGCTGCCTAGAATACTCTTTTGACACCTAATATGTGATGTTTTTCAAAACGCACTATTAAGCTTTTTACCAAGCACTTTGTTTTACACATATAATTATGTGTAAATTTATGTGTAAATTAATGCATAAAATTAAATATTTATTATGATTATACAATATTCTTATAAATAATTTCTAGCTCTGTTAAAAGGTAGTGAAGGACTAAAGAGAGTTTATTTGAGTTTTCTGTTGTCTCAGTAAAGCAGGTCTGTGAAACAAACTGGAAAGCGCCAGGGAAACATGAAAAATATTTTTGGAGCATGCAAGAATGGTTGGGAAAGGTGTTCAAACAGACCTACAGAGCATATGAGCAAGCAGAGCAAAACACTAAAGATATTCATGGAATAATCTGGAAAAGGAGCTGTCTAAAAGAGATAGATAGTTTTGGCATAGGGCCCAAGAAAATCCGAACAGACGCTCACCATAACATTGCTGCCGAATGATACGGCAATTCACAGCCAATTCATTTACTCTACTTTTAATGTTGCCAAGTGATTGAGCTTGACATTGTCTTTTAGCTTATGTACTTATTTAAATTCATTATCTGTGTTTGTTCCACTAAGACTGTTTTTCTAGCAGCTCTAATCATTTGGCTTTGTTAACAGATGGAAATCGCATAGTAATTATATTAATTTTATATGGGCTGATTCTGTTCTGAGCACTGAAAATATCAGAAGGCTTTTTTTCAGGCATGTTTCTTTTACTCTGTATGCAAGATTTCAGATTGTTTAAATTACCATCATTTTCTTCCAGAAATAAAGCCATCCTAAATTTGGCTGGCAGTCAAAAATGACTGCATCCCTTTGTCTTTTTCTTTGCTTACTTTCCTAATTTCTGGGGTTTTGCAGAATTGTATCAGCATAGGAGGAGTCACTTTGAGTGGCCAAAAGGACTTGATTCACTGAAAGAGTGAAAACTGTAATCTTCTGGGACATCAGGAACTCCTCTTCCTTTAGAAGCTTCTTCCAGTTTTTGTTTTACTGCGTGCCTCCTTTGAGTTAGCCTTCTTTCCATCTCTTCTTGCCAAGGATAATCTCCCTGGCTGATACTGAAAAAGTAGAATTTGCACTGAGTTCTGAAAATCATCAAGGGCTGATGATTAAAGCTCCTGATTACTGAGCTCCTCTGACAAAAGTCATTAGCAATGAATGCCCAGCTTCTAGCAAGTGAAGTTAATCCATCAACATTGACAGCTTCCACTGCATTTTTCTATTTAATTTTGGATCATGATTGTTTTTTCAAAACACTTTTATCACAACCTTTTAGTGAATGCAAAGACCAGGACTAACATTTTGCAGTTCATCCTCATGGGATCATGCAGTGTAGGAGATAGATAGAGATTGCAGCTCCTGCAGAACTGTTCTGAGTATCTTTAAACTACATTCCTGGGGTGAGGAGAGAAAAAAAAGCCAACATATGTGGTAGGTAAAGATGGGGAGCCACCATGAATGCAGTAAAAGTGAGCTCAATACTCGTAAGCCATGAAGTCCTTTTGAGTAAGACCTTTTTTTTATCATTACCGCAATTTTGTTCTCAGACCAGAGATGATCAATGACAGGAATGTCTCAAGGATGAGCCTTACAACATGGATACTATTCAGGTGGTTGTCATGAAAAGGGAAAGGATTTGGCCAAATGGAGATTTTCCTGAAGCAAAATCTAACTACCTTTTCCGTTGATTGAATTCTGACTGTTTATGTTAAATGATGAATCTGGTAAGTAGGTAACTGTATCTGCTATACTTGATATATTTATGCGCATTTTAATATTTTTATATGTATGTTGAAGTTCAGCATTTTATTTTCATTGAGAAGCTGAGAGCGATGGTTCACATACGTCAAGCATGCACAGATGCCAGTAGACACTAACCCACCAAATATGTCCCTGCTATAGCTTCCAGTCAAATGCTCAGAAACGTGCCAGTTTTGCAGTGCCGAGGCTTGAAGAGAATTCCTTAGGGGCTTTTTTTTTTCTTAGGAAAACAATGGTATAAAAAAATGTTACTAATGCAACATTATAAGTCATCGATGTTATTGTAAAACAGATATCATTATGTTTCATCTACCCGATTGCCAAAAAATTAATAGGTAATAAGGAAATCTCCATTTCTTTCTCAAGGTGACTTCTTTTCATGGCTGTTGCTTTCACAGCCAGAACCTATTTTTGTGCTTGGTAACACCTCTTATTTGAGAGGAAGGCTTTAACATATATTATCGCAGCTTTGTCCCCCATCAGCAGAGGATCCAGCTTAACAAAATCCTGTCACTTGCAGATTCTCCTTTGGGTTGTAGATTATTACTAAAAGAGAAAAAAAGCAAAATCTTAGCAGTCTTCCTGACAAGGAACTGGAACTAGAGGACACAGAGCTGATGGAGATGAGTTTTAGCACCTTAAAAAGCAGTAAGTGGGAAATTGTCCACAGTGGACCAGAAGGTGCTAATTACCAACAGTCAACCAGGGTGAAGGCATCAACTATTTGCAACTAAAAGTAGATCACTTCTAAAAGCCACCTCACATATTTTACAAATGAAAACAACACATCTACTAGACATCATTAAAAAGAAGAAAAAATGTGAAATTGCTAATTTTTGTTATTTTGGAAAAGAAGAAATGAGAGAATAGTAGGCATATATTTTGAACAGAAGGGCAGCATAAAGTCTTAAAGGGCCGAATTTTGACTGAGTAGCACTTCACACTTCAAGTTGTTCTTTTAATTTTAGTGCAACAAGTTACTGAATATTTTCAAACCACTGTGACTGAAGGCTGGGAATAACTTGCTAGTTCAGAGTCTGTATCTGTCTGGATGAATTCTGCTTATAAGCTAAGTGATGAGGTTATAGCATATGCCAATGGAAATATGGTTTTCCCTAGAGTAACTGTAACATCTTAGATATGACATATAATTAGATCTGATCTGTGCCCCAGAGTCAGCTACAGAGTCCTGTGGACTATTAAGGATTTAAGTCATGTTACTGGATTGTTAATTTTTATGCATTTCTGTCTTGGTTTGGCTTATGACCCAAGTATTTCAATGCTATGTGGATCCCCAACATATCTGCTATTCGAATATGCATCTTCATTTCCATATATGAAAAAAAACCGACCTTAACCTCCTTCCTACTTTCCCCAAAAGTCTGAAACAGGCTGCTTGAAAGAAAGTAGAGCAATTCGTAGGCGTAAGTCTATTTTACTGCAGTGGGTGCAAGCTGTTTATTGAATACTAGGCTCTTCTTACTTAATTTACTTCCACTAGCAATGATGTATTACCTCTTAAGCAATTAACTTAGGTAAACATTGCAAAGTTTGTTCAGTATTAACACCTCTTTTTATAGTCTGATTATAACAACATATTTTGGGAATACATGATTTTAGACATCCAAAAAACACTGAACATACTGTACATTGGTTGATATGTGCTGTTTCATTGAGATGAAATGTCTACTGGGAACATATCAATCCCATCAGCATTTATCATGAATGGGTTTCAGAAATATGGGACTTTCTGTTCAGTTCTGATGATGGGGTTTGATTTTGAATAGACAAGCTGTATTTCATCATCATTCAGTTTCCTCAGTATGGTCATGCCTCAGCTGTAGAACAAGGGGCTTCTTGTTTCTTCCGGCACTGAATGAAACCTCTGCAGCTGTAGGAGAGCAAAAGAGTTGCCTTCTGCCCCTCTCTGCTGGCAATACAACTGGTACACAGTCCCCAAGGGCAGCACGCCAGCAAGCTGTGGCCTGGCCTGCAGGGACATGCTGTGGACATCTCAAAGAGGCAGTGTCCCCCTCAAAGCAGGTGGATCTGCTGTGTGAAGTCCTATTGAGTTGACCAAGCTCTTCAGGACACTCCTGAAGCAAAAGGCCTGTTTGACTCTGTGCTGCAAAATGAAGTATCACAGCAAATGTTGTTTAGGACAAGTGAAATTTAATGGCATTCTGGTCCTTGGTGTGTTTGCAGCAGCATTGCACTTTCTCCTAATTACTCTGGGCTTCCAATTATGGATGCCAAAGAATGTGGGGTGTGTTCTATTAAGAAAATGGTCAGTCAAACAGGCCTTTTGCCTCCATCTTGAAAAGCCTTTTCCACATTCAGAAGAAATTCTGTGTGTTATGAGAATTAAAATGCTGACACTTTACAGACAGTTAAAATTGCACATATTTCTTTTGTCACATGCAAACTTGTGGGTTTGGATTGTATGCTCACAGAAGCAAGAATTATGATGTGTTATGTATCAGGATTGCCCACCACACAGCAGATGCCATGGCAATCTATCCAGAAAAAAAATACATGACTAGATCCAGTTTTCCATTCAGACACATGTACTTAATCACTTTGCACTTGAATTTTCCCTCTACTTTCAATTTTTTTTTTAATTTCCTGCTACAAAATTCTGAATGCTGATCCTCTCTACTGTATGAACATTTATTTTTCTGTTCTACATGGCTACAATTCAATGAGGTGTTAAACTTCTCCTGTTCGTGTAGTTTTCAGAGGTCCTTGGGTCCTTCTAGGCATAGCATTCAGATTTTCATACTATTCTTTAAAGATTCCCAAAACCACAGACTTTCCCTTCCTACTGCAAACATATGGTCTTGCATTCTTCAGCCAAAACACTGATGCAGATGCAATTTCAATGGAATATGACTTATCCTGCATTGCTATAAGAGGAGAGGGTAAAAAGCAATAGACTTTATTGTTGGTAAGAAGGTAGAGTTAAAAAAAGAGAATAGACTTGACCTTTCTATATTTTGTTTTGTTTGTTTTAATTTTCCTAGTGGAGAGGCTGAGATTCTTTTAGCCCTCCAGGCTTTTCCTTGTGAGCTCTCCTTGTTGCACCAGCCAATGCACGCAGGATTTGATGTTCAGGCCCTGCTGCCTACTTGACACCCACACAAGGGACCAGGCATCTCCAGGCTCAGTCAATTCTCATTTTCATCAGGTGCACTTTGCTTTGCCAGTTGGTTAGCAAGTTGCAAATAAACACTTAGAGGAAGGCATCCTGGCCCCAAATGTAATGAGAATGTTTTGGCAAGTAAAGCCACAAAAGAAGCCTCAGGCCTTTCTTTTTATTGCTTTTATTTGACAGTCCCATGCTTCCGATTTTTAGGTTAGACACCCACTGTCCAAACCCACAGCATGCATCCCTCATTGCAAAATGTGTATTTTTCTACTAAACCTAAAGAAAGTAGCCCATTCTATCCTGTCTCACTATATTACTAGAATATATCATCTACATCCCACAGCACGCACAAGCTGAAAATTGGAAAGCACCATTCCTTTACGCAGGTGGCAGCAGTTAAGTGCAAGTGCTGTGTGCCATGGTGCAAACCCTAGTGCCTCATCATGACCCCAAGGCAATAAAAGCCAGGCCTAACTGAGCATCCTTGCTGTGCCATTCTCTGTAAGAGCAACCCGCCATACCTGATACAGCTCACTGAGGGTCCAGAAATGCCTCTTGTTTTACTAGGCTGTTTTCAAAATAGCTTTGCTGCCCAAAGGAGTATTATTTCTGCCATCGAAAACAAAAGAAACTGCAAGGGAGCTTGAAAGGAGCCCTTCATTTTTCATGTGTTCACAGATACAATCAAGAGTCAGAAAAAAGATGGAGAGCTCTTACTGTACTCTTGACCAAAATTAGGAAATGAGAGATCTTGTCTGCGGAGTAAAGTCAATTTTGGATGAAGGTGAACTATGAGTACCTCTTCTTGTAACAGAATAACCAGAGAATTCAAATCACGGAGCATTCTCAGTTCAAGAAATCTAGACACAGTCATGTTCCTGGCTACCAGATACCCTCTACCTGGCTACCCTCAGCCAATTTCTTCTAGACATAGCATTCAGATTTCCACCACAATTCAAGGAATGGTGTATGTTTTGTAAGAGCCAACAAATGTTACAGTAGCAGTGAGCACAAAAGAGAGGCTAAAATTTAGCCTGGCTGCTGTCCTGGAACTATGGGCCATGCATTATGATACTGCAGCATCACTGTGAGGCAATGCCTATGCTGAATAAACTACTTGACAAGAAGGCAGTTTTCAGCTGGAATCAAAGTACCCTATGGTTTCCTATCTAGAAACATTTAGTCAGATGTGGGTTTCTGAGCCAGTAAGTCCATAAATAGAAAACAGACTCAATAAAATGGGAGGCAATGTATTTGTTCAGTTTACAGCTGCAACATCATAGGCAGGTATGGAATTTCGCAGAATCAGGAAAAAAAAAAAAAGATCACAGTGGAATATGCTGATTTTATTGTTGATTCCATCATCAAATTTTTAATTGGGGCAAATTTGCAGCATTTATATTTGCAAGCATTGAGTTTGGGTTAAGATTCAGATTTTGTTGCTAAGCCTTCAAAGCTTGCTCCTTCTATGTTCATCCAGAAGCCTCTTAAGTATGGTGCTAATCTGGACACAAACCTACGAGTACCCATTTGAGAACATAAACCTTGTTGCTAGTGGGCAAGCCCTAGGAAGCTCTTAGGAAGTGCAGTTTTGAACACTTCTGCTCTTGTACACTGTTAGATTTGCAATCTCCTCTCAGCAGCTGCAGAAATATGCATTCATATTTGTACCACAAGTCCAAATAAAGGCACAGATGTTAGAGGTAAAAAAATCAAGACTTTTGATCATGCTAAACTACAGGTGTTGCATGGTTCCTGGAAGTGCTCAGAAAATGATGGCACTGAGCATGAACAGAGCTTTGAAATTTGGCCCACGGTATCAGAATATTGTGCAGGGGAGAATGTGGTATGTGATCATTCTGTCTCAGAATGAAGCAGGTCCCTCTCTGACCAAGACTACCCGACAGTATATCGTATAATAAATTGCCTCTTAAGGCTGTGAGCTGAATCAGAACCAAAGCGTAACACTGTGTTTTCTGTAGAATTAAGGGATAACTGTCCTTTTTAGTGTTGGTAAATGGATGTGACTTTTTTCTCCCTAATACATAAACATGTCCAGCAATGTTTACAAAAGCAACCATCCTTCCTCATCACAACAAGGAAAGTTAATGATTCTGATAAAACAGCGTAACCTTGATCCTACAGCTCTAAGCAGAATGCAAGGGTTGTCTCTCCCATTTCATGCGGTATCAGTATTTGCCTGTGATTTATGAAATCTTTAAACATTCATAATTTCCAGCTGCTAGCCAGGGTAGCGGGATCCATATTCAATGCACGTAGCTCCGGCGTTCATACGGGAGATTTGAAGTGTGGTTACAAGATGATAACTGTATTGCCTGAAGGAGATAAGTCCGGCTCTACCAGAATGGTGCTTTGTATGTAATTAGTGTAAAAATTCAGAGGAATAGAGTTTATCCTTGAGTTCGTCTTTCTCATTAAAAAAGAATCATAATGAAAGAACAAAGCTGTCCCTGCAGTGAATTGAATTGCCTTCCTAAGTTTTCATTAAATCAAAGACTCGGCAGCATCCTGTTTTGCAGAGCTCTGTTTTAAACTGTGCACCGGATTTGCAGCAAGGTCCCTGTGAAGATCATATCTTCTGTGAAGGTTAGAAAGAGCAGTATATTTCTTACATATGAGAAAAAACACCACTCCAGATCTTTTTTTCTAATTTCATTAGCTTCTGCTGGCCAGATGATACTTGGACAAAAGAAAGAGCAAAGAGCAAAGCTTCAGATAACTCACAGCCACAGCTAGATAACTTTATCTAAGTAAACTGCCTTATTTAAAGTAAGGATTATGAGGTCATATGAATCAAGTGAATAAAAAATTATGGTATTGGGTAAAAAAAAAGCTCTGTTTTAGGTTTACTCTTATGACTTATACTGCCAAGCCATAAAAAGTAGTAATTGCCTCTTTCTTTAACTGCATTGCCAGTGTAATCCACATAATTACTTTTACAATTAAATGCACCTTTTAGGCAGAAATGTACAAATAGCCTATCAATTTTCCCATCTTTTTGTATGCATGTTTTTTTTTCCCCACTACATTTGGCTGATTAGCTAACCATTAGCATATGGATACTTCAAACTCCTGTTGTATTTGTGGATGACAATGTTATAACAATAATGAATATGCAGCTTCATCTGAAAAGGTGTTTGCAAATTTAGCATTGAATGTGCAAGGTGCAGGTATGTTGTATTCACTCCCTGGTGCTCGTAAGCTGTTGAGCACAGGGCAGGGTTAGTTCTGCAGGACGATCAGTATTCAGGGTTTGGAGGGCTGACTTCTTGGCTTAGATCCTTTGGTTGAAATTTTGATTCACAAACTCTGGGGATCCGTTCCAGCTAGGTGGCTGTTGAAAGAGCAATGAAGATGCTTTCTCTCAGCTCGGGGTCCTTAGTAGTTGGCCATACTAGGAAGCCTGGCTATGTTTTATTTCCTGATTTAGCACTGAAGAGAAGGAGAAAGATAAGGCAACCACTGAACAGCCACCTCCTCTTCTCACACACGTCTCTGCTGATCGGAGGAGGAGGCTGTGCGAGGAAAGGGGGAAGTTTGTATAGAAGTTGTGAGCTCTCCTAGTGTGCAGAGAAGAGAGAGAACACGTGCATATCTCAGCAGAGCATTTACCTTTAGTTATCGGTAATCTGGTGGTGGCACTGAGTTCACAGGGATATTTTTGAAAGTGTTGCAGAAATACAGCAAAGTTTGAAAGGAAATTTATGCATCTGTGCTTCTTCTGAGTCAAATGTTCAGGAACTTGCTTCTTCGTACAATAAAATATGTCCTTGACTCTGTGACATGATCTGATATTTGATTTGGTTTGTTTGATGCTAAAGGAGATTTTAAAATCCTAGGGCAGAGGTGAGCTGTCACTGCTGTAATTACATGGATGTGCAGTGATTTACACCATTGAAGGTATAATGAAGGTGTCATATGTTTAAGAGCATATTAAAATACATTGCATTCATTGCTATTTGCCTCTTTTTGTTGTTTAAACCTATTCCTGAGTGTCCAATTAAGATTTCAGCTGATCAGTGGACAAGAGGAACAACTAGTTGGTGCTCTTGTGCCACGAGCTGAACTCCTGAATACGCGGCCACTGGTGGAGGACCCTATGATCTCTCCCCTGATAGAGTTTTGAACAGTGTATTAGAAATGCAGGAAAATAGTTTTAATTTATCGAGGATTTTGTATGCCTGTTTTTTTTCCCATTGTGCATTGCATAGAAAATACAAATTAATCTATCTTTTCCAGAAGCATGTTGCTCTGAATCCCATGGTGAAATAAAACTCACAGAAAATAGAAAGTAGGGTTCTTGTTTATTTAAAGGCTACTACAGAGAAGTAACATATTGCTTCAAGATGAGAATTCAAGTCAGATCTCAGAACAACCTGTCTTAAGGAAGAAAAATGACTGTGGTATTTACAATGGATTTTTTTGCCAATAATGTAATGACTGTTGAATAAGATCCTTTTTTTTCAAAACAGAGATAACTCTCACCCAGACTTTCTATTATGCAGCACACTGAAGTAAAGGCAAGATATTAAGTAGCTTAGAAGTTTGGACATGTATCTACAGCTCCTTCATCCTGTACCAGGTTGTATTTTCATTAACAGTAATGCATGATTGCAAAGGAGAAAACTCTCACAGTATCTGTTAAAGACTTGCACTGTTGCTATGCTTCTGAAATGTTTCTAATGGGACTGACTCATTTAGTAGATGCATTGCATTTCAGTGTCTCTCTTTTATAATGATTATGCATATACTGTGTAAACAAATGTATTTATAGGAGATTTATTTATTTATTTATTTATTTATTTATTTACAATGTCATCTAGATGTAAAGCAATCTAGGTGCATGGTTCATTTGTCCAGTCGAAGAGACAGTATAACTCTCCCCATAGAAAGAGTAGAGTGGTCTATAATTTGGATGACTGTGCCAATAAAACTCTGTAGAAGAGCACAGTTTTGCACCACTTTTTTTTCTAAACAAATGTACAAAGTAACATTTCAAATACGTGTTTATAACTGTGTGCCTCAAATTCAAATTTAAACAGTCTAATAAACAAAGTTGACACAAAAGTACTTAGAATATATCTTTTTAAGATAAAAGTTTTCCAGTTGCATTGTATTTCTGTTAGATGCCCACCTGATATTACCACAGATATTCATTCACAATTAAGTAACTACTTAGTGCAAGTTATAAAGCTTTATCAACTTTTCCCCCTCATTTTTCTCAAAAGATTCATTTTTAAAATCCGTGTTAAGATATTTAATATTTTGTCAGTAATGTGATGAAATGTCATTTCCTCATTTCTTAATATTTTGAATAGTGGAATAGAAATAGCAAGTCATGTTCAACTGTCTGTCCCATTCACTGCAGAGGTATTCTCATGCTTTCTATGAAGTTTGTGTTTATATCCATAATTTTCACTGATGCTGTACTGATCAGGAATCTATCTATCTTCTGTTAATTACGATATTGAAAAATAATCTGCTTGAGAAAATTTCTTCAAAAAAATCTATCATAATATTAGTATGTCCCTCTATGACTTTTATTTTGTACTTCCTTTTAGTATATTTCTGGATTTAATCTGTTGTGTACTGAACAGTATTTTATGGACTTGAGAGGTGATTAGATATAGAAGTAAAGAATATAGGAAAAAAAGCTTTTTTTTCATGAAACCTTGGGAATTGAGAGAGAGAGAGATTACTGGTATCGTTAAAAAAATGTGGAATTAAAAAATAATAGAACAGTAACAATATCAGTAGCACTGAAGTTGGACATTGCTTTTCACAGTTTGAAAATGTTTCCTATCTATTAGAATGGAACTATATATCTGTAAGAGCCAAACTTTATATCTTTAGTGAAACATTTTGAGCAAATTGATAGTGATTTTGAACCAAAAACCCTATCTAATATCAACAGCACAGCTGCAAGGTGGCATGCAGGAACACACTGTTCCCTTTAAAGGATTTCAGCAAAGTAATTCCTTCCTTGTGAATTATTTTTATAATCTATTAACATTACTAACTTAAAGACAGTAAGAATTTTAATAAATATACTGATAATAAGTATTTCGGATTATAAAATCTGATAAAAGGGTTATTTTCTATCTTATTCCTAAATTATATCCTCTACTGGTAATTTTATCATCATAAAAATTGTCTACTAAATTAAGCTTTCAATGACCATCGTGCCACCAAATCAAAAGACTATATCAGCAGTAATCAACAAAGTCCTTTGGTTGGACTCCCAAAAGACACTCCTTTCAATTTTAAGAACAAGTGTTAGACAGGTATCTACAGGGATAATATAGATGGAAGCAATCATTCCTGTTGCAAGGAGCTGGATTATCTTATTTAAATTTCTGTAATTCAGGATTTTAATTCCTGTAATTCTTTAGCCAAGCACAAGCAATGTTCATGGCCGCACCATATCGTTTCAAAGGTGACATCTGGTAGGAGGCTAAAATGTGAACACAAGACATGGAGCTTGGTGAGGCTTCTGGGAGACATGTCACAAAAGGAGATCTCACATAGGTTCTCAAGCAAGGTCAGAAAGGTGGAATAGCTCAGGGAGTGCAAATATTTACTCTGAAAATGCACTTACACTAGAGGCATCCTAAACAAGAGATCATCTGTGTTTTTCTGGGCCATTCTCTGTGCCAGGAGCAGCAGACTAACGGGTGTGCCGGGCTTCTGGGGTTCATTTGTACAATCACAAAACAGGTGTGACCCAGGATGTTTTATTCTGTGCAAAGGATAGAAAGGGGTCACATCTATACCCTGCTACTCCCACCCTGAGACTTGTATATTACCTCTAGTAGTTAAGGATTCCCTACATGAAAAAGTGATTCTCAATTAGGTGATTTCAAAGCCCTTGTGTGGAATGTTTTCACAAGGACATTTTCTGGAGATCTCATCACAGTTTCCCTAGCTTATAATCACAGCAAAGTCTTAAGAGTTCTGTGACATTGCTCAGGTGTCATCTATTGTAAATACTATGAACTATCACAGAAGTTACCAGATGGCTTAGAGGAACAAAAAGGATTTTGATTCTAAAACTTGGAAATAGAGATCTGATTTGATGATGTGTTTGTGGTTCATCTCTGGCAGACCAACAGCCAGAGACAGACTGTGATAACTTATACTCTGGATTTCTGAATTTCATGATGGTTAGATAGTTATTTGGAGGCTGCCTGGTGGTCAGACTTGATTTTTATGTTATTACAAGGCAGACCATCCTTAAGCCAACTGCAAATATGTGCATGGTTTTTGGCAATAGAGGAGTTTAAGGGCAAGTGTAGATGATGCCCTTTTCTAACTCTTTGACTCCCTCAGGGAACAATTGTACAGCAAACAATCCTGTTTTGACCCTTTTGAACTAAAGACAAAATGCAATTAAGGCTGAAAAAGAAATGGCCATGAATGTGAACAAAGAGTTACGATAGACCTGAAAGGACCTGGCAAAAAGAGAAGTGCAGCAGAAAGTGATTTCATTTTTTTAAGTTCAGGACATAAAAACAGTGTGATCTTTATGTAGCCTTCTGGACAGTTTTAGAGACCTAGTTCAAATAAATCTATGAAGATTTTGCCTGAACGGATAGCCTGTAAAGCAAATCAAGACTACAAAGCTGTAGCGAGGGAGCTGAGACTGAAACACTGATGCTGTCTTATAAATTGCTGAGTGAGTCAGCATGGCTGGAGAACAGCAGTTCTCATCCTCTGGTTAATTTGGAAGCCTTGTTTTGAATCTGTGATCAATGGAAATGCCTGCTGATTCCATTTTTCCCCATCATACCAAAATTGTACTGCTTGTCCCTACTATCAGTGCTATTCGAAGTTTGATTTCTGTTTCCTCATGTTCCAATTTCCTTCCGTTTTGAGTCCTTTTTTCTTCTGTTCCTTTCAGTAATGTTAGACACAACTCTGTATCTCTGCTTTTTCCTATATTCATCTTTCTTCCAAATACTGCCTATAGAAAGTCCTTCTCCAATTACCACATCTTTGAAACTGTCCTCAATGCTGTATTTGTTTATGAGTCTGGCTTCTAGCTGCTTGCCTAATTACTCCATGTTAATATGTCAGCAACAATTTTATTCTAATGTGACTTCATATGGATGTACTTTTTTACTGTTTTTAAACCAATGAACACCAGAGCAGCAGCAATAGCAAGTTGTACAAGGTTCCCTGTTACCAGGAAAAATTATAGAGTAATACCAAATTCTCAGGTCATTTCTCAAGGCCTTATTCTGTTGTGTTCTCTGTAAGATCTACATTTATTATACCAATAAAGGATTATATCCACATCTGAAATAGAGACACAACAGGAATGAAATTTCCGAAGGATTTGTTTTATGTTAAAGCTATAAGGAGAATATTTCATATGGTTGAATTTTGAGGAAAAAAATATACTATTCTTAGTATATTTTGTGTTTTATTAAAGCAGAAGATTAATTAGCTTTGAGTTTTGTGCTGTAGCAGGGTAGACAAAAGTCGTATCTGTATAATTTTGAATTATAACTAATGAAATTTACTGAGACATGATGGGACAGCTGTCATGACTGGAATGTGGCCATGGATGGCTTTAGGCCTTTCAGGAAGGACAGACCAGGAAGGCGAGGCGGCAGAGTTGCTCTTTACGTGAGAGAGCAACTGGAGTGTATGGAGCTCAGCATAGGGGAGGATGAAGCGCGGGTTGAGAGCCTGTGAGTGAGGGTTAAAGGGCAGGCCAGCTGGGGTGACAGGGTTGTGGGAGTTTACTACAGGCCTCTTGACCAAGGAGAGGAAGTGGATGAGGCCTTCTACAGGCAGCTGCAAGTAGCCTCATCATCACAGACCCTGGTCCTTGTAGGAGACTTCCACCACCCTGATGTCTGCTGGGATAATCACACAGCCAGGAACAGACAGTCCAGGAGGTTCCTGCAGAATATTGCAGATAACTTCTTGATGCAGGTGGTTGATGAGCCAACAAGAGGAGGGGCGCTGCTAGACCTGATACTAACCAACAGAGATGGTCTAGTGGAACTTGTGAAGGCCAGGGGCAGTCTTGGCTGCGGTAACCACAAGATGATGGAATTCACAATCCTGCAAGGAGGAAGCTGAGCAAGAAGTAGAATTGCAACCCTGGACTTCAAGAGCACTAACTTCGACCTCTTCAGGGAGTTCCTTGGAGGAATCCTCTGGACAAGGGTCCTAGAAGGAAAGGGGTCCAGGAGAGTTGGCTACTATTCCAACACCACTTTCTCCAAGCTCAGGATTGGTGCCTTCCTATAAGAAATAAGTCGAGGAAAGGGGGCAGGAGATCTGCGTGGATGGGCAATGAGCTGTTGGGTAAACAGCAGGGAGCTGCCCAGGGTAAATTTAAAGAGAAAAAGAGCATGTACATAAGGTGGAAGAATGTCCAGGCCACAAGGGAAAGCAAACAGTAAAACTAACTGCCGTCCTTTGTACAAATTAGTGCTGCAAAATTTTGTAGAAACCTTTCATAGCTTAAAGACAATCATCATAATATGTATATGTTTCTTAAAGTGTTCATATACTTGGGTCTATTGAGATTACGTCCTGAATTTTATAAAAAGTATGTTTCTAGTAAGGTTGCTAAGGAAGCTGTGCAAATGTGAAATCTCTATTTCACTTTTTTTAAATACCACGCTTAATAACTTGATCATAATGTAATGTTAAAACTACAATCTCAGCTACAGTTTTGAATGAGATCTCATTCAAAGATATTTTTTAATGTTTGTGACTGACTGTACTGAGAATATGATGACATACCTGATTAATAGGTGCAGTAGTTTGCTGCTCTAAAGAAGAGACTGTGCATTTGCCTTGCTCTGCTTGGCTAGAGCAAGAGAAAATAGTGACACACTGGAGAAAAAAAGTGCAACAAAAAAAGCTGTTGGTATTATGCCCGCTGTTTGTGCACCAGTCTCAGCTTTTAGAAGTGTAATGGACTGTACAGCCTTCACTGAGGGCACAGGACTCCAAGACCTCTGAAATTGCCTTGTGGTATGCAGCCTGCTTATGCAGTTACCCCTCTTTCCCAACTATTCCTAGTTGCCTTGTTAAACTCATCCTGTTAGAAGGTGCAATGTGATGGGAACTTGGAAGAGACCTGGTCAAGAGGCACACCACAATGTTTCCATTTTACGTTTTGAGCTTTGTTCAAATGTGCCACTAACTAGAGCTAGCTCTAGCCTCTTTGATAAAATATTGCTTCCCTTTCTGATGACATAGCATCTACCTAGTTCTCACATAAGGTGAACAAGCAAATCCAGAACTTTCTTTCTTACACCATTTATCAACCTAGAGCTTCACTTCCACAATATTCTGCCTCCTCCCGCCTTCTTTTCTCTGAAGGAGTTGAAAAAATCACCAAAAAGATCTCTTGATTTCATAAGAAACAGCAGCACTTTTCTGAGATTCCTAAATTTGACTATAACCTATATATAACCTGAGAAGTATCCAACAGAGCAGTCTCAATATCCTGGCCAGTGTGTATGGATGTACTGCTGCTTCCAGAGTCTAGATAATAATGAGCTCATGTCTCTTTTATTAATACAAAGTCACAGGTAGAAAATCAGAGAGTTTTTAGTTTTCTAGTTGAACATCTCAGATGGCCTTTAATGTCTGACAAGGTTGGGTACAGATGAAGGAACTCGATGCTGACATTTTAAAAGACCACTGAAATTAGAAAAACACATTTCTCCATCTTTAAGCAAGAATCTCAAATAATACTGTTCCATAGGTTGGCCCTCAGCCAGATATAAAAGCTACCATATACTGTGGTCCTCAGTAGTTCTTTGTGAATTAAGGCAAAAACTGATCTGTTTTGGAATGCCTTTCTTTCGATAAGGCCAGTTCATAGCATGATAGAAATAATATTCAAATTTATATCACCCATAAACCTTTTATAGGAATGTAATTAGTTGGGCTATTAATATTACCCAACCTTAACCTTATTTTATTGCTCTGAACACAGCTTGTAATCATATAAATGATAATAAGTAATAATGCTTAAGGGCGCTGTATAAACCCAGGCATTTCAGTCTGTTTAGCGAGTGCTCTTTGTGAACACAAGTAGGGGATCCTAAAGATTTTCCTCTCCTGTGGGTACTTATTCCCTTGCTTTCCTTAGAGAGCTGAATAATGTGAAAAGAGGTAATAATACCTTTATTCTTCTCTAATTTCCCTAATCTGACTCTACTGATTTCTGTGCTATTACTGGTGTAAATTAGGTAATAGCAAGAAAGAACTAGGTTCAAAGAGTTTAGGGAATATTATTCTGTGACACATTTCTGCATATCAAAGGTGTGTTTCTAAGAGTTTTATGGTGTTCTCAATAGGAGATTATTAAAATCTTCTTGCTGGCTTGTGTCTTCATGCTGTTTTATGGAATTAAGATTAGTCTATAATGAGGACACCGTTTTGGGGAAGAGAAGATACAGCTTGTTTAAAGTATCTCAGTGGGCAGAAATGAGAAATGTCCCACAGTTAAGGAAAGCACAGTCCACTGCTTTGGAGCCTGTGTCTGGTTTGCTTCTGTCCCCTGGCTGAATACTCCCTCCGTGTGTCGCACTGTGTCTCTAGTATCTTGGACCACACCACCATCTAATGAAGTTTTCTACTGTTTCTGGTCCTTTAGTACAAGACAGCTGGTCCAACAATAATTGCTTCATTTTCTTTCACTCCAGTGAGAACAGAGTGTTCATAAAAAGAAAAAAAGAGTATTTCCCTGCGGCGTTAATAGCCAAAAGAAGCTTTGCTTGTGCTAGTGAGCAAGAATTGGAAAGGAGTAAAATAGGCCAGAAGCTAACTGTAAACAAACCAGTCAATATTCACTGTTGAAGCAGAATAAAATTAAATTTAATTAAGCAGCCTCAAATGAAACTGTGTATCAGTCTTGGGCATTCTTCCCACATGAATAATCTGAATACTTTAGGGAAGAAAACGAAATCACTACTGATGGCTCACTTTTAAAGGAAATTAAGGGCATATTTTAAATGAGGTGGAAGGTGAAAGACAGAAAAGGACTTGGACCGTTCAGCAAACTTGATTCTGCCCAATTCAGGTACCTCCCATCCCCATAGTCAGGAGACAGCAACCTTCCGTGGCACAAGCCAAGTAAGGGCAGCGTAGAGCCATGGTTTTGGAGACTATTTAATCACCCTAGCTAGCAAAAGCAGCCTCCATGAGGACAGAAGGAGAGGTGACTACCCAGTGCTCTGCTCTCCTGACGGGGCATCAGCTGCTGGGGCTGCTCAGGAGGGTTTAGCCAGGAGAACCCTGACATTCCTGGAGGAGAAAACTGCTGGTGCTCCCTAAGCAGAGTGGGTCCCCACGTCCACAGCTCCGGCAGTGTCTGTAGGTTGGACAGGTTGCATTTACGTGGCTGGTGGGAATAAAGCAGCCAGACTAAAGTAACCTTACGTACAGCTTCTCTGAGCACCCCAGAACATTTCTGTTCTTTCTCAGAACTCAGGTGTCAGGCATAAAACTCACATTTAGCTGGTAAATATATTTTAATCAGAGACCATCTCAAAATAGGGACAATTTTTAAGTAATTTTCTCTATTTAATCCTCCGTACAGCTAAAGCTGTATATGCCACTGAACAGCTCAGCTGTTCTAGCTAGCTCACTGGAAATTAGTGAGACCTTTCTTCAAACTTTAGGAAACAGTAACTGAAGTAACTTTAATCTTTGGCCATTTATTTAGCTTTTTTAGTTTTTCATTGTAATGCCTTCAGGAATACTTCTAAATCTCTCACAGAAACCTCTGATCTATATGAGAACTCAGTTTCTATTATGGTTAAGAACACCATCTTTACAGTATTTTGTAAATGGTTGTAATAGATTGTTAATAGCAAAAGACAGTAAGTACCTATATCATTTACAATTTCTGAGGTTACTGCTTAGATGCTTAAGTGTTTGTGTAATAGTTCTTATTCCAAATACCATCTATTCTTGAGGCCCTTTCAGATCTCTCCAATCTGTTTAATTTTGCATGGATTTGAAAGTACTGGTGTATTTATACATTTAAGAATATCTCTTCAATTGTGACCAACTCCTTACACTAAAATAAGAAAAATATAGAAAAAAAAAGAAAAAGAAAAAAAGAAAGGAAAACAGAATTCAAAACTTATGTTTTTCCGTGATGGTACTAGACTTCAAAACCTCATGATAAGTATTATCATAATGTAATTTTTGAGAGCTTAACTTTTGACTTCAGAGTATTTGCTGGATATGTGCAAGTGAAAAAAAAAAGGTGAGTGACATTTTTTTCTTCTGCCATGATGGCAACCATTCAATTTTTTTTCAGTACCTGTAGGCTTAATGAGATTTTGTTAGTCAATTTACCTAAAAGAATCAAACGTTGTCCTTCAGCTCTGTTACCTAGAATTTCCTAGCTCTTGTAGGGTGTTGGCTGTGTAGTGAATGGAGGATTAAGTAAGTAAGTCCCTTGCTGTTTCCAATATTAATATAGACCTAATTTTTGTTTTTTACATTGGAACATTTAAAGCAATTTTTAGAATTTCTTAAGAAACAAGCCTTTAAAAAAACTCATGGAGTACTCTGTTGCTTGAAAAATACGAGGAAATTCTCTCATTTTAAAGCTTGCTCTGAAAGCCTAAATGTTTTTGAATTATTTACTTATCAATTTCTGGTTCATTACAACTTAAGTGTCCATAAATTGGTCTCATGCTAAGATATCTTGTAACTCCTCAGGGCTTCCCACTACAGCCAATGCCCTAATTGTTTTTAGGCAGTTCTGAAAGAGTTTTCTTGTAGTCTTTAATACAAAAGTCAACAAATTGTGACTGGGAGAGGGAGCCAATGAGTTCTCTCAATGAGCTTGTTATGTGGTGCAATTGCTGTAAGCCAAGAGGTACAGAGTAGCTGAGGAGAAGAGATGCAATGAAGAGCAAAACAGCCTATGTAAGTTTTTGGAGACAAACCCTTGTAAAAACAGCTACATTTCATACATACAGTTATTACATGAAAACAGTTGCTGTAACTGATGTGTCAGACTCCACAAGCTAGTTACTATTAACATATAGTTTGTGCATCTTTGCATCACAGAGTATTCTGAACCTCTGCTTCAGTATTATTAATCATTTGCAGTTTGGCAGATTCCTTCTGGAGTGCAACTATAGAATAGCTGGTTAATGGAGTATGAATTTTTTATGAGCACTGAAAATAAAGCATTTTCTGTATAGTGCTTCGTTGGACTTACTTAGCTCCACTAGGCATGAACTTCTATGGATTCGTGTTCATTCACAGCTGTCCTGTCAGTTAAAGCTCTTCCAGACTAAGGCAATGAAAATCGGTAGTCTCTATTTAACGTTTAGATCATAGGCACCTAACAAATGTTGTCCATTTATCAGATGAATACCAAAAGAAAGATTTTTTTTAAAAAAAGAATAATAAAACCACTGCTAAATGCATTTTTTATTGAAGTGAGTGTCAAAAGTGCTTGTCTGGCCAAATCACTGGAAAAATCCTGTATTAAAATAGACCATTATGAGGTAATTTAACAGATAGGTAAACAAGTATGTCTGAAATACAAAGAATAAACTTAGTCAAACAATGCTGTGAAATGCTTGGAATTTCTATGTTAGTGGTGTTCAGATTTGTGTAATGCACTATATAGGTCTTTTCATCCTGAGTTGCATTGTGGAGACAGCAGAGTGGATCCCAAGGGTGACATCTTCTCTGGTTTCACGTGTCCTTTGCCAGAGCACAGCCCTCTTTCCAGTCACCTTTCAGATTTCCATTAATCACCAGCTCTGCAGAGAAAACCATCCCTTGTAGAAAAGGAAACCTTTTTTCTTCTTTTTTAAATCTAATTCAATAGTATTACTAAGATGTTGATCATTTATAGATACTAGTTTTGTGTAGCTGCCATGTCTGCAGAGGTAACTCAGAGTTTCAACTTTGCCATGCTCACTATAGAAAGGATCACAGCTCTGCTGTAAGGATTGCTACTTACTGGTCAATGCCTTGACGATTGGTTTAAAAATCACCTTCACCCATCTCTTTCATTTTGCAGTTATCAGTAATTATAAAAACAGTTTGCACATAGTAATTTTTTTGAAACTAAGTTACTTTTGTTCACTTATTTTAATTTACTTCAATGTGCTTGAATACAATCAGCTGTGACCAGAAACAATTCAAATGAAAAATTGCACTTGAAGATATAAGTAGGTGTTGCCTTAAATAGGAGTTCTTTCATCTCTTTCTGGTGAAAGCCAAAATTGCTTTTGCAGCTGTATAATAGAAGAAGTATTTTATAGATCTGATTGGTTTGTATTGTTTGCTAGATTACGTTTCAAGCTTTATACAAATTGTTTTTCTCTTCCCCATATTTCATTGAGCTCGTTAATTAAAATATGAATTGAGGAACAGAAACTCTGGTCTTCATCTTTATCTCAATCATCCCAATACTCCCAAAGATCAACAGTTCTAGGAAGGCAATATTTACTTCTGCTTCTCATAAAAACTCAAGGATATAATCCATTTATGCAGTAACTTTCATTTACAACCTGTGAAAGCATTGATATTTCTATATTGTTTTCAGTACCAGCTTTATCAGCCTTAAATACTCAAATGTCATGCAGTTAGCTAAAAAAACTGATTTCTAAGAACGAATTTATGATACCTTTTGGTTGATGATTTTTAATTTTTAGGATGTGTATAAGCCATATTTTTAAGATTTTCTATTTGAAATATGATTGTTCAGTTTCAGTTTTACTGAAGATTTCAATTTAAATATAATGAGCTGATACAAGGAACTCCATGTTAGGGGAAATATGAAATATCATACTAGAGGATATTTTTGAGAATGTAAATTATTACAAAGAGGGTACTGGTAAGAAACAGTGAAATGTTTTAGGAATTTATGTCACTTTCTTCAAATAGCTTACATTAAATTCTGTAAAAATTCCAAAATATTATTTCAACATTTTTCAAAATGAAACTTTTTCAATAAAAAGTTATTTAATTTGTAAATGCTGTTTAATTCTATTTAAAAACAATCTTGATCAAGTTAACAAATCAAATAATTTTAAATAGAACATTTTTTTCAATGCCTTTTTTTCAATCTTCTGAAATTTCTGATGTATTTTCTTTGATCCAAAACCTTTTTTGCTTTCCTTCAAGATTGCAACTGAATAGAAAAAGCTTATCACTACCTTAATTGATGTCCTGGGACATCAAAACAGTGACAGATACACTTCAGAGTGTAGTGTCCCAGAGAAAAAAGAATAGTTGTTTGCAAAGTTATTGTTGCATTCCAGTGTGTAATCCTCATATATTTTAAGTTGCAAACCCATTCATTCAAATCACACACTCTGTAGCCATGCGTGACGTGGTACAGCATTCCCCTTGCCCACATATTTAACAATGGGCTAAAGTATGAATTATTTAACTTCTTTAGTTTCTCAAGGATTGTTTACAGAAGTCAGCATTAGCACACTCTGTATTTTTGTCTTATTTGCCACAAGGCAGGGAGAATACTTTGTGACGGCTGTGCCACACAGATGTCTATGGTTAAAGCACAATATGTACTGAATTCTCTGTTAACTTTTTGAACTATATCTAGCAGTGGTAGTGAACACCTCTATCTGTGAACATCCTGAAAAGTATTTGGGTATTTCTCCCCTCCACAAGCTCCAAAGTCTTTCAGAAGTGATGCCCTGCTCTACTGCCATCAGGCAATGACCATAGGAATTACAGTGCTGGTGATAGGTGTGATGCTGCCTCTGTAAGTGATCTGACCCATCTTGGGGCCACACTTGCAGAACCGGATCCTGACTTCTTTGGAGAGAACAAAACGACACCAGCTGCTCCTGTTTCACTGAACTCTCAGTAGTACAAGGGGTTTGTTTTTCCTCCTCATCTAGGCAGTTGTGGGGTAGTAGCTGGTTTGTTAAGAATCTCACTGTTGGTCAGTTCCTGACCTCCATTCTTGACACAAACCCTTGCAAATGTTCCTTTTTCTCTTCCTCACTCTCTCTCTGACTCCCTGCCTCCCTGTCTTTCCTTTGCTAAGCAGCAGGGTATTTTCCATTTCTTAAGATATAGGTCAGTTATTAGCAACAGTACTGGCCAGAGATGATTTCTGATCCTTCATCCCTGCTGTGCACTGTGATATGCTTATGTTTGAGTCTGTTAAACTACTCTGTCATTATAAAAGGCACTGGTGTTCAGATTCAACTATAATGACAAGCAAGCCATAATGGAAACCTCCAATCTTTTTAAACTTATGCAGGGGAAAAAATGTTATCATTCTGGCTGCTCACAGGATGTTTTTTATTTATGATTGTAGCACCAGTGTAAATTAGCCAGTATAAATCACCACTTACCTTAATTGGGCTACAATGATTTTTATCAACTGAGAACTGAAGTTTGGTGGTGTTTAGAGCAGACTTGTTGCAAGCAATCAATCAGCATCGTAGCCCCAGGAGGAGTGGAGTCCTTTTAGCTCTGTTTATGAGAGGCACTGAAGGTGATTACTGTCATCCAAAAATATTAGTCCAGCTAGAATGGCCAAGGAGTCAGTGGACAACAAGTAATGTGAGGTTATTTAGTAAAAATATAGAGTAGAAATGAAGTGAACATTGAGAAATGTAGATATATTTCTGACAAGAGTGGAGAAGGGACGAGAAACAACAATATAAATAGGGTCAGGATTAATTAAGAATGAACTGAACCCTGCAAGAAAGACCAAGCATGAATCTGAAGTATACACTGACCTTCTCAAACACTTAACTGATCTATTGATTTCTTTAAATTGTGCCTGTGATTAAACAAAGCTTTATATCTGTGTTTCAAGGTCCTTGAAACAAATCCTGTGTAAATACACTGCTCAAGTATTTGGATTGACATTGGAACAGTAAGGCAGTGCACACAAAAGGCTGCTGTCCATTTTCTTTGTCTTTATCCCAGCAGTCACTAGCAGGAGAGCAGAGGAACCCCAGCAGACCTATCTCTGTACCCTGCAATATTGATGCTTCTGGTATTTTTAACATTTTCATCTTTGATTTGAAAATTCTGATCCTAAAGTGAAAATTTCCAGTCCATCAATTTCCATTAAAACTGAAAAAATGAGCATCTAGCTTTTCATGAAGAGGGAAAATACTTCAAAATGAGATCATAAGCAATAAAAAGCAGAAAGCAAACAAAGAGCATTGTGCAAACATTAATTGTACATATTCTTATAATTGTAAGAGACTCTCACTGTGATCTTTAAATGAATGAAGATGACTAATCCCACCTTTTCATGTGGATAATCTATGAAAGTTCATCACTGTTGGATCTACATATCTGCCGTGGGACTAAAACCTGTTCCTTAGTCTGTGTTTACATCTAGTACACTTCAGTCATGAAAATAGCTGCCAAGCTCTAGAGAGCTAAATTCTCAAAATGTGTTTGGTAACATGAATCTTCTCTTGCATTAAATTGCCTCAATCCCATGCATGGCACATTGACTATCTCTCAAACTGCCATAAGAAAACAAAAGCAGGTGGGCATTATTTGAACATCGATGTCTCATCTGTTTTAACTATACAGTTGCTAAATGACTTGTGAGACTAACCACAGGTCTGGGTGCCAGAGTCAGAAGTTGACCATCTGTGGGCTAACAGTTGCAAAGCAGTGCATGCTTTCATGAGCAAAATGCTGGCCAAGCCATGGCAGCAAAGCAAAAAAAGACGATTCCTAGCATCTATGCATATGCAGAGGAGGTGACCGCGATCGCTCTGTGTCACCCGCACATGTGCTCTGGATGAGGCACAGAAAGGGGGAACAGCAAGCGGGGGAAGTGAATGATATTACCAAGAGGGATACTTTTATTCTCTGCCAGTGTCAGTAGAAAGTGCTGTCAATAACAAGCGCCGTAGGAGAGTAATGACTGCAGAAGACCTCTCTCCCACAGTGAGATGCTGCACAGTCTGAATGCCAATCAGACCCCTCCTCTTCTGGCAGCGCAGCAAAAAGAAAAAAAGGAAAAAAAAGGAAAAAAATGCCTTTGTTTAGTGCATGTGTGTCTGATTGAAGCTATTGATGTTTACCCTGCCTAAGTTTTCTTTGTGGTTCACTCAGCGCAAAGCCAGAGTTGAATTGGGGCTTTCTATCCTCTGAGAACAGTTATGAAGGAAATCAATCAGTCCCACTCCCAATTAAACACTGCAGTCCCACATGAGTCCAGGTTTGATATCAGCTTTCACTGCGTTCCTGGTTGGGAATAACAAGGAGATGGCGGAAGGAAAAAGCACACAGTATATTCTAGATCTTGTTGCTCATGTTTAATGCAGTGTATTTACAGTGTTCTGTCTCATTTCAAACATTTTTATTATACCTTGAGTAATAAAATGGATGGTATGCTGTCAATATGGACAGGAGGACTGATGAAATGTTGACATAGAGCATTCATGCTCCCTGGGGGCAGTTTGATCTGGGTAGTAGTTAGCTGGCAGACACCATTAAATGAAGTCAATGTATTGAATTATTCAATACAGGTTAAGGAAACATAACACTGAACAGAATAACAGAATCTGTGGAGTAATTACACTTGCCACTAGTTGCAAATCCAGTCTTTATTTTTGTTGTTTTTCTAAATAGACAGCAGCAATAATGCAGATTACTGGTTCAGGATTAGTCCTGGAGCTTGATTACACTGGCTCATGATGTCAGCTCTGTCAGGTGAGTAGATACAGAATATCATTTTCTGTAGAGAAGGGAGGATTTTGTATTTATCTTCAACTTTTAGGGTTCAAGGGGCTGGCTGAAGGTCTGGAGCAGCATTTATAAATGCATCTAATTAATTACAGCTACAGATAGAAAGAAGGCAAATCAGAAATATGTAGCTTATAATATAGTGAATGGTATAAACAAGACAGATTTGGAGTTCTTCACCAGTGATACTGCTGTCGTAATTCCATCAGCCTTAGTAAAATTCCGTGGAGCTGCTGTTTTCCCAGCACAGTGCTCTTGGCATTGCTATACCTTCCTGGAAGTGGTGGGAGACTTGCCTCAGCCCCTAAGTAAGAGCAGGATCAGAGACTAATGCAGGTAACTCTGCTGGAAAGTTGCACTGCACCTGAAGCAGAAGCAGATTAAGGTGCTGCTTCCTGAAAGACAAGAGCTTAGGAAACCTCTGATCTTATAACTGTGCAGCATGAGCACCTCCGATGTACCACGTCCCTGAAGCCTGAAAAAGGAATCTGAGTGCAGATTAGCAGAATTTTTGAGGCAGAGTTGCAGTATTACTATTGTTATAGGACAAATATGCAATGTTTTATTTTTAAACAAAACTTCAGTTTAAATGTATCCTTATGATGCAGCCTTTGCACTGAAGGCTGGGGGACTGACACTTTTCTATGAAGACTACACCTGAAGTATTTTTCCAGTTCATGCTCCCCACCATGTGCTGGAAGACCAGACTCCTCACTACATGTCCCTGTAGCACACCACATTTTTTCTCATTCTTGCTCTTTCACCTGTGTGAGAGAGCAGCCCCAGATCTCCCACGTGTCCTTTGCAGAGGCCATCTGAGGGAAGGATGTTTATTCTCTCTGTGAGAGGGACTAGGAACAGTTTGACCCCAGTGGATATGGGGTCATTTAATCACTGAGACTTTCCAGTTAAGGCTGAAGTTCAGATCTTGTACTCAGGCTCTTTTTCAGCTACTTGTAACAATGGCCAAAATTAGCTTTTGTTGACCTGAAAGCATTCATGCTCCTATTTTTTGAGTGCCTTAGTATTCCACATCAGTAGCTATTTCTGAAAGCTTTGTTCTTAGCCATCTTGGCCTGAAGATCAGAGTTAATAATGTGTGCAAAGTTACCATATGTGTTTGTGAGACTCTTGGCTGGAAGATACAACATAAATTTTGTGTGTGACGCCCATAGCAAACATGATGGAAAATAATTAGCCATTGAAATTATCTTGTTATGATAAAAGCAGTGAAAGCTAATCTTTCTTTTATGATTTAGATCTCTTACAGGCAGATTTATGAAGTCCCGGTGGATGCCAAGCTGGCAATTATTGTATTACATACATCAGCTTGCTTATTTCTGTTTAGCATCAAATCCCTGTTTAATGAACAGGGCTGCCGATAGAAAGAAAGTAGCAGTAACTCATCAACAGTGTCCGTTTCCCCATTCTTTCTCTCTCTAGAAATTTTAAGTAATTATGACTAAGAATGGACCATGAAGTCACAAACTCCTAGTGAGCATAAGGTCCCTTACCAGAGAACTACACTTAACACCATCGATGGGCATTTTTGAAGTGTTATTGCTGTCCATTTGCAGAAGGTTGCTTCTGCTTGGGCAGTTTCTCCACCATGAAATGAAAATTTATTAAACTATCACCCCAAAAAAATGTAGTGTAAAAAATTAAGCATAAATCACCAACAATAAATAAACCAGCCTTAAAAGGGGAATGGAGATCAAATAGAAATACACACAATAGCAATATATTCTGAGAAAGAAAAGATTCTTTCTTTCCATCCATATAAGATTAGACAGAACACAAATCACATTTACCTGCTGCTGAATTTTAAGGGAAAATCTTCTTTTTATATAGTATTAAGATAGTCTGATCCCGGAGAAGACATAGCATTAGCCATTGTAATTCAGACTTGTCACACTGGTTGCCCTCTACACAGTTATCTTCTATTTTTTCTCAGAATCTTAACAGTGGTATTACCTGGGTTAATATTTGCCTTCAGTATAGGTGAGAGACTTCAGTCGGTGTCTTTGATCAAATTTCCCTGTCCTTCGGTTTTTATTTTTGGGGTTCCATTTCATTAGTTCATCTTGATTCAGTAAGCTATTTAAGCATGTGTGTAAGTTTAGTCGGGAGTTCAGGCTTCAGTATGATTTATTCTGGAGTGTGTTTACAGTACTGTGGGCAGAAGTAGATGCTTCTGCTGAATGGGCAGTTCCATGTTTTATTCGCACTCATTTTTCTTGCTCTTTCATCTATTTTCTTTTGTACTTAGATATCCCTAGTCTGGCAGATCGCTCAGGCACAGTCTCAGCTGTAACCTCAGCTGAGACCTGCACTCCTTCCTGTTCATTATTCCTGTTCACTTTTTACTGGTTTCCATTATTCTCGTTTTTATCTTTTGTTTTTCATATAAATGTTTTCTTTCTTAACCCTTCTCAAAACCCCTTTTTTCATCTGCAGGATGTGTTTATGTGCACTTCCACAAATTTGGCCCAGTATTATTTCAGGTTGGCTTCTCTGACAAGAGCCAAACAATC
>NW_010578076.1:65241-83530 GCF_000705375.1 Tinamus guttatus
GTCTCTTTCCAAGTTATCGAATTACCTATTGGTTCTAAACCGTTTTGTACACTTAACTCTTAATCAGAATCACTCTGTTCTGACTGAAGCTGCCTAATGCATCCGTAATTATAATTATGGGGATTGTGCTGGCACTCATTTAATGGCTGTTGAGTTTCATTATCTAATGGCCAGGTCTCGCTACAAAGTGCTCTGATTCAAATGCTTAGTAGTAAGAGTAGTTTCACTTGATGGTATACCCAGAATATCTATTTGGATCAAAAGACCTGTATTCATCAAATGTGAATGATCTAAGTTCATCCTCAGAGGTGAAGGAGATTTCTTTAAGATAGTAAAATACTGAAGGAAGAAGGAACAAACTGACAAGCCAAGAGTGTAAGTCAGGAAATATAAATTGAGTGAAAATGGGTAGTTTGAAGTCAGTTAAAAATTTGTTGTGGCTGTAAGAGGAAGCAGAATTTTCTCCCCTTCTCTCATTGCTTTTCTAGCCCTCCTCTTTACAATATTGTCAAAAGCAGAAACTAGAAGAGACCTGGATGGGCTAGTCATACAGCCAAGAGCCTTGCCGAAATCAATAAATCTAGCACTTGCTGCTTCTCCCTTGCCCTTAAGACTCCTTTCCCTTCAATAGGCGTATTTGGTTCTACGTGGTTTATTTTGGACAAGTCTGTATCACTTTCACTTGTCTTTGTATTATATTCTCTTATGCTATGAATTCTCGAACAGAACTTACACAATTCTGTGCCTGTATCAACAGTTCTTTTAAATATCCTAGAGTGGTGTTCTTCAGAGTGAGGTGACTTAGAGGCACACGGTTTTCACCTGATGCACTCCAGTTTTTCCTTTTGCGCTTTAAGACAAGCTGTTTCCCCTTTGTGACTAGCAAGACCACCTAAGACTCTTGAGCTCCCATGCAAGCTGTGTGACCCTTTGGTGCCTCGTCTCTTCACCACTGTGGCCACTAGGGCTCCCAACCTCCAGGAGGCTCTGCATATATAATGGCAGAGACTGATGGTGACATCTGAAGACACAAGATGAGCAAAAGGTGAATGGTTGGTAGTAGCATTGTCTTGATTTTATAGACTGGAGATCTGTGACAAACTGAAATGGAGTTTTTTTTTGCACAAGATTTGCACCACATATCTCTGCCAGAGCCAGAAGAAACCTCAGCTTTTAATATCTGAAATTAATATTTAATAATGTAATTAATCATATTGATTTAATATACCCAATGGTCTTAGCTACCTTTTACAGTGCTGGTGATTTTCCAGGATAAACACTACCTCCCCCATGCACTGCAACTCACGTCATTTAGTCATTTCGCCTAGGCTGCTGAAAAATCTGGTAGCTATTAGTTATTTCTGTCTTTGCCCACCTAGGCTGTGAGCAGACGTCTGGCACTGATGAGAGTGCTCCGTTCCATTACCAAACTGCTGGGCATTACAGTTCCTTCAGCCTTTCAGCTTTGATTAACAGGAGTAATTAATTGCACACTGATGAGGCTTGTGGTGACTAAGCCTTCTGCAGTGAGGTGAGCAGCATGTAGATGCTGGAGAGCAAACAACTGTGAGGAGAGGAATAAAAATAAGGGAAAAGAGGCCATGTGGCTTTTTGTTTGTCTGATGTGACCCTTCAGTGCAGGTTCTTTATTTTTTCATTTCCTTTATTTTGTTCTTTTCTATATTTCTTTTGAACAGAGTTGGGCATTTCTTGGGAAGCAATTCATATGTATAAAGTTTTTGCATTAGGATTTGTCTGATCAGGTCTAAAGAGGGGACTTATTTGCACTGACAGGTTGGCAGCCAGACAACCTCTCCATTTTCTAAATGAAAGGAGAGAAGCAGCAGGACATCTCCTACCCTCTGCCTCTCAGGCCTGGAAAAGAACCAAAATCTGGCAAACAGCAGTTCTGTGGAGCCAGCTATTTAGAAACTGCAGAAATGTGTGGACACTGGGAATGTAACATAAGGTTTGCCGTCTGTGAGAATCAACACAGACTAGTGACATTTGGGATGGTGATTTTCTGGAATGGAGGCTGGGAAGCTTGGCCTAGCATGTGCAGAAAGGCCGGACACATTCGCTTGCCTTTTTTCTAGTGTGGAAGTCTGAATGTGAAGTGATCTAAATGTATTTTTAATTTTTGATTGCAAAAGAAAAGGCAATTACAGAAAATTACTTGTTTTATCACAGATTCGTTTTTAATTGTAGCATGTAACAAATTGGGCATCAGTTTTCCCATGAGCTTGATGGGAGGGATAAAAGAGGATGAAAGTGCCTGGAAAGTCTACTCTCCCCATACATCTGTGAATACTAGGTTAAGAGCACTAAGCTTAAGGGTCCTCCATCATAGATTTGGGGTATGGTCTGTCCTTCCAAGTTTATCTTCATGCAATAATATACATGTTACTACTGTGTGTCACGTGTGTTTACCCAGAGCAATTAAATAGCTTTATCAGGACGACAGAAAAAGGTAATTAAAGGTAATCTACCTTTGCCCTGAATTATTCAGCCATGCACCTGCAAAATCACTTGGTGAGCTACTACTCAGGTGCATCATAGTTTGCATTAGAGCAACTGAGGGAAATAGGGCTAAGGTTTTTGGAAATGCAGTAACAAATAAATGCTAACTTATCACAACATGCTGTTAAAACATATTCTCATGCAAATTGTGTGCTGAAAAACATTGTGTTTTTAGTGTCAGGGGCAATGTGTTGATTACTTCAGCCTGTGAAACCCTTTGGAGGAGGGCTTGCTTCTGCCTCAAGAAGTTTTAAGTGTGTTTTTTTACAGAGGCATAAATGTTATTAATTTTGGTATTTCTCATAATGATGTTAAGAGCTTTGGGGAAATTGCCTGACAATCATTAGCTGGGTTGCAAAAGGTGCTGTAAGTGGAAAACTGTAGCGTAGATATGATACTGTCATGGTTGGTTGTATATATTCATAATTAATCTTTACCTTCCTGTTACTCACAGGTAAAATAGTGATGATGCTTGAAAATACGTGGCGTCCTGTGTTAGCTGCATACTTGACTGATCTTATGCTTTTCTTTGAGGCCAATCACTCTGTTGAAGCCCACTCTGCTGCCACTGCCCGCTTTCCTATCCAGGCACTCATGCCTGGCGGCACTGTCTCACTATTCCCAAAGCAACCGTTAGAGCTCACACTCCTGAAAGAGAAGGAGGAGACATTAGGGGCATTGTCATGGTCATAAAAATCAGATAAATTAGTGCAGCGCCCTGCAGAAGGCCAGGAGTCACTTCTCAGTTGCACAAATGGCACTACAGACTAATAGCAATAAAAATAATTAACACTCCTGCCCAGGCAATATTCTACTCAGTGTTTCTGCACATATTTATTCAGTGCAAGCTAGCATTTTAATTCTGCAGAATTAACTAGATAAATGTCCTATTACTTTTCACTCAATCTTCATTACATATGCACAAGTGTGCATTTTACAATAATGTTCTATAATAATTAGATTTTTAAAAAAATAAGTTTGTTTTCCATAAAACACAAAGGTAAGCTGTTAATTTTCTCCTGCATAGTTACTAGATCATCTATCTGGAGAGCAGAGGTGAATGTCAGCCATATGTCTAGAGCAATGTTGTCCTTTCCTGTTGAATTAATTTGCAGGCCCTAAACTACTGTGTTTAGTATCCATGAACTGCTGGTGTCCACAGCAAGAGCTCACCTGCCTAATCCAGGCAGCTCATAGACAACAAATGGATCACAAGTGTTCATAAGGTTCCAAATGAACACTTTTCAGTAGGGACTCTTGTATCATGCTGCTAAATTGGCCCATACATGGGTGTGATTCCCAATGGGAACACAACCTGGGATGTTTTTCAGTTCAGCCTCTAGTTGTCTTTGTTAGGTGATAGACCAAACAGTCCTGGAGCAGGAGGTCTAATATCTTCAAGTTCAGTGCTATGGGATATTCAAAACACATTGCTGCTGCGAGCTACAAGAGAAAAAAAAAAAAAAGGCAATTGGTGTGGTAGGAAAAAGAGTGTGTGTTTTCGAGTCAGGTCTGTAGTAAATTTATGAGATCAAATGTAAGCAGAGACTATGAGCTATTAAACTTTGCCTAGGGTAATATAAGTAATATAGGTGATGAGAATTTGAAAGAAAAAAATTTTTTTTTACAATGGCATGACTGTGTTTTTCATAAGATATTGTTTCGGGAAACTAACACATTCATCATAATCTTTTCCATCCATAAATATGACTCATCCTATAGTTAGAACTAGCTGTTTCTTTCTGTCAAAAGTAGCTAAGTTATACTGGCATTCTGTATATAAATGCCCACAGATCATCAGAATTGCACCTTGATGCTCAAGTTGGTGGTGAAAGAGGCAAATTAAAGATAAAAGTATGAAGGAGGCATAACAATACTTGGGAACACATTTGTTTCCTTTGTAAATCTCTGCATTTTGTTAGCATACTAGACAGGGCGAATGAGAATGTAAGCTCAGAGGACATCAGACTGAATGCTGCTGAGCTGCCTTGAATGCCTAAGAAGCAGGAATTAAACATGCATATGAGAAGGGCATTTTGAGGAGTTTTTATTAATTAAAACACCAAAAGGACACATCAGAGAATAAACAGGAAAGATTATGTTCATCTGCATAGCAAAGTTGGGAGATGGGACAGGTTGCTAGGCAGCTATGGCACACACAGGCAATAGTGGACCATGAAGAGGAGGAAGAGTGAGGGACTTCCAGAATAAAGTCTTGTCACAATAAGCACCAGGTTGGCAACCTTATTTCAAAGTCCCGCCTTTTTCAAGAAACAGCAGAAAAGCTTTTCAAATCCATTATGAGTGAAAGACTTCAAGCTGTTTTCAAGCAGCCACTGATTTGAATCCATGAGAGATGGATCCACTCATCATCCACAGGAGAGATGGCTTTTCTTTGGAGGAGAGGATCCAAACTCTGGCAAAATTAAAACTAGGCTATCATTGTTCAAATATGTACAAGCCAGATAACCTGAGACACTCATCACTTCTGATGAGTGAATGTGTGTATTTTCTGAGTCAAGGACCCACTACCATGTAATCGGGCCCAAGGAGTAAACAATTTTTACTTTTTAGTGCATAAGCATTTTCCCTGTGTCTAAGTGGGCTTCAAGCAAGACATGGCTGCAGAACAGGAATAGTTGTATGTGAACACTTGCATTCACCTAATTTAGTAAAGCTTTAATGCTGTTCAGCTGATGCTGTCAAAGTATTGTGGTATTAATATACCCTGTCATTCAGAGGGACCTCAGCAGGCTGGAGAAATGGGCAGAGAGGAACCTCTTGAACTTCAGCAACGGGAAATACCAAGTCATGCATCTGAAAAGGAATAACCCCTGGCACAAGCACGTGCTGGACAGCAGCTCTGCAAAGGAGGACCTTAGGGCTTGGGTGGACCAGGCTTCCCCTCTGCTCAGCCCTGGTGAGGCCACATGTAGAGTGTTGTATCCACTGCTGGCCTCCTGATAAAAGAGACATGGACGTACCAGAGTGAGTCCAACAAGAGCCACAAAAATCATAAAGAGACTGGAGTATCTCTTAATGAGAAGAGGCTGAGGCAGCTGGTATTGCTTAGCTTTGAGAAGAGAAGGCCCAGGGGAAGTCTTAGAAATGTTTATAAATAACTGGTGGAAGGATATAAAGAAGAAATGTCTTCTCAGTGGTACCAGCAACAGGACAGGAGGCAGCGGGCACAAACTGAAACACAGCCAGTTCTGTCTGACTGTAAGAAAGCCCTTCCTTACCGTGAAGGTGGTTGAACATGGGAACAGGTTGTTCAGAGAGGTTGTGGAGTCTCCATCTTTGGAGATACTCAGAACCTGACTGAACACAGTCCTGGGCAATCTGTTCTTCCTTGAGAAGAGTTGGACCAGGTAATTTCCAGAGGGGCCTTCCAAACACAGGTATTCTGTACACTGGGAAGTTTGAAATATAATTCCTGTAGATTCCCTGTATAGTTAGCACTCCAGTCACTTTTCAGATCACAAGGTTATCCTTCACTTTATTTCACTCCCATCTAAATAAAATTGGTGAGTGGAAAGTGAGTTTTGCAGGTTTTCATGCTACAAAAAGAGTGAAAAAGTGGTTTCAGGAGGGAGAAGGAAAGTAATCTACCTTTCACTGAAGTAAAAATGTAAATAAGAAAAATGCTGAAGGCAGCTTTGGATCAGCATTTGCGTGAAGCAGTGGTTAGGCGAGAGCCCTCTACTCCGTGTATTCTCCTGGCTCCAGCCCCAAATGCTGTTTGCAAGTCTTGCCATTCCTTTTCCAGTTTACATTTTTTTTTCTGCTACAGACAAGGGAAAAGCAAGCTGTCTTTTCCAATCCTTTTCTCAAATACATATGTGGAGTTTAAAATCTGCTGAATCCAAGGGAGTGTATAAAAACTTTGTCTGATCTGAAGTCATTGAGATAAAAGCATTTCAGTTTGTATGAAGTGCGTATCTTGCACTTTCAGCACCCTTTGATATTTTGCACTAGGGCATGTTTATATGTGTATCTGTGGCAGTAGCTCTTAAAATAAGATACCAGAGTCCTCATTTTTATACTTAAGTTTATTGCTTTATTGCTTGGACTCAGAGCTCTGGCTTTCAAGAACACCACCACAGTGAGGAAGAGAGCGGTCACAGGCCTAGCTGAAGCCTTTGCGGTGCTGCGGATGCTGTGAGCAGCTGCGTCATTTGATTACAACTGGCTTCATTTTTTTTTTATCAATTAGAACAATTTTAATTTCTTTAATTGATTTTTTGAAAGGACCCTGGATTGTTGTCAAGTGTCAGAGGCAAGTGGATCAGAGGTATAGCAATGAGGAGAGGAAGGAGGAACACAGGAGGGAACACTAGCTGAGGGAGCTTGGAAGGAAGGTGGGCTGCAGAAATGCCAGAAATGAACCAAATATGAAAAAGCCCCAACATTAAGTGAAGAGCTACTTCACCAGAATGCACACAGACTTTCTCAAGCCAAGGGTGGGGACTGCTGTGTTACAGATGCTGAGATAAACCAGAGAGAAAAAGCACAAGCGTTCACTACAGCACTCAAATCCAGGAGCCAGGAATTAGAGTAATGGTAATACTGGAACTGAAGCAGGTTATGATTATTTTTGCTTATGTACATAAATGTGCATATATTGCTTAGTTCAGTTATATATCAGGTGTAGAGGATAAAATAAGTAATCACATTGTCTTGAGTGTAATCCATAATTACTCTTAATATTGACTAGTTTTCAGCATAATTCTCATTGTCCTCAGGTGGAGGACAAAATAATCCAGTATGAAATGATCTTAAACAGAATCTGGAAGAAAATTAATACTTGCATGAAACTTCATGTGCATGTGGTATATGCCAAGCTAGGAGATTTTTGTTGCTTTTACTCCCTTAAATGAAAAGAATGATTGGCAATTTCCTTTTCACAGAAGCAGGAGATAGTGCTTTTCTCTCAGAAGTTGTATGTAATCAGCCCCACTGTTTTCTGGTGTCAGCAGATAAGTCGGGCAGTTTTGTTAGTGTTACCAAGCTGCGGGGTAGCTAATGACACAGGATGCAAATGCCTGGCTCAAGGCTTGTGCTATTCGCAGAGTCTGGTCAAAGGGAGACCTGGTGGAAGGTGCTATCCTGAGTTTCTTCAGTCTCACCCCAAGGCCAGATGCAGGAGTGTGGCATAGGTTCGTGTTCATATTTAGTGCAACAGACTAGCAGAGCAAAGCGAAAGCTGTACTAAGCATGGAAAAGAAAAATGCAAGCATGAGGGGAGTAGTATGTGCAGGTGAACAGGACAAACAGGGAAACAATAGAATTACTTTGAGGGATAATTTTCATTTGAATGCTCAAATCTTCCATACTAGAAATCAAACCAGCACTTAGAAATGTCTCTATGTGTGTTCCCAAGTGTCAAAATATTCTGATTGTAAGAACTGATTGATATCAAACCATCTTTCAAAGATGGATTTCATCCAAGATGGAATCCTTTCCAATATGCAATCTTATTTTTTTACCTGACACTATACATATGATAGATAAAGATATCTATAAAAATCATGGAAGAAGATGATACAAAATAGATTTGTAGGTGGCTGGTATTCTTCCTGTCTGGGTTAAGCCCTCTGTCCTACTCCTCTCCTCTGACAACTGGCAGACTGTACACTGTAAGGCGGATGTTTTGAAGCAAAAGCTTCAAAAAGCTTTTCGTACAAAAAGCTTTTTTTCATAAAAGCCACATCACAGAAAAGATTCCATATATCATGACTTAAGATGTAACAACACGACAGAATATTTGTAATATTATTTTACTTCATTTGGTTTATTTTTGTAACCCTTAAAGACAAGTTACCTTCTTTTCAAGGTCAAGGTCTCTATGCATTCTGTGATAAAGACAGTATTTCATCTATTATAATAGATTATATATCATTAGATTCAGTCTGTCAGTCCACGTTACTACTCCTGATCTGCTATTAAATAATTAAAATGTATGTAAATCAAAAAAAATTTAAAAAATAATTAACCAAAAGTCCAAATGAAATCCCAAATTTATAAAACAAATATACGAGAATTCTGAAGCAAACATTTTTACATTTTCTGTTTGTAGGAGATACTATTCAGTTTTGCTGAAATGTTAATTTCATCTAAGAAATTTTTTTGGCTTTTTTAGTGGCGATGTTGATACAGAGATCTGAATTCCAGAAAGATTGTCCGAGTTCTGCCTGTTTTCAGGTTATATAGTTCTTGGGTAAACCATGTTACCATTAACAAGGTAGTATCTCTTCCTATGGAGGTACTGCATGTGTGATTTTAACAGGGGGATGCCTGTGTCCAAGCAGCATACTTATGTCCAAGTGCTAGCTTCATTCTCTTCTTCCTTCACCATCTGATTAGCGCAATGTACTTAACACCCATCAAATTTCTGTTTCCTCTTGGGACTTTCTCACTAGAAAAGCTCAGCCTGGTGCTTGCAAATACCAACCCACAATTGTGTGAATATACAGAAGGATCAAATTCCTCTGATCTGTGTAGGTTCGAACTGAAGCTTTCTTGATGCTGAATGCTACCCAGTATTTTATGGGAAAAATACTAACTAAATTTCGTGAGAGTTTATTGTTCCAGTTCTCTATCTGGGGCTGTTTTACTGAGGCTGGCAAACAGGATTTCTTACTTACTCATCATCATCTTTATGATGAAGTTTGAGTCTTCCACACTGAAATAGAGGTAACATCTTTTCTGTGAGGGGGTCAGAGAGACTGCTCAAGCTTTCTGACTGACCAGTTTTGTGTGATGATTCTGGCTGTGTTGATGAGTTTTCTGGAAGAGATAAAATCTGTAAAATCTCTGCTTTTGGGATGGCTTCCTTTTCTTGAAGCATTTTACTGATGCATTGCTCAACATTTGATGACCCTCGCGTTAATAAAATACCCAAATTCCCTGTCTCTGCTGCTTGTAGCTCTCAGTGCTCTGTTAGTTGTACCAGCACTTTCATCTAGGAAGGTGCATTAATTGTTTTCTATGTGCTGAGCAGTTGTTGCATGACTGAACTGCAGGAACATGATGACTCCATTGCTTACCAGTTATACCTGTCGACTGATGAAATTGTCAGAGAGTACCTAGCAATAATGTCTGAGTTTGATACTTAAAAGCATATGAAAATGTGCTGCTGAACAAAGTGACTGATGGCAAGATGGTAAAGGTTTTGTTACTGACGCCGGGGTATCTGTAACCATCTGGATGTGCAAAAGGGCACCATGTAATGGTGGTGCATGATCATAATTCATGCATTAGTGGCTGGATTACTGATCAGTTGGTGGAATTTCAACTTTGATCTTATTTGCACATGATACAATTCCTACTTCTGTAACCCTGAAGTTTCATACTACAGAACTTCAAGTTGCAGCTATCAGCTAGAATATGTCTAATGTGTTAATACTTCCTATCCTAAAAAGCTACTTCGGCATATTTTTAAGTGGGTGTTATTTTCCAACATTACAGAAAGGCTACTGGGTCAATTACTGTTGCTGCACAGAGGCAACATGATAAGATAAATGCCAGTGAAGCATTCAGCACTTTGCTTATAAATGAGGATTCGTGTAAAGGAAACACCTTTCTGTAAAAAGGTTCCCAGTTGACAGTATCCCTGCTTTTTATTGCTCTAGGTTTTTGAGTGTTGTGGCAATTGGCTGGGAACAAGAGACAGTCACTCTTCGTAACTGCTATGTCAAGTTGCTGTATCTCTCAGCAGTGCTATCAGATACCCATCTTCTCAAATTCTTAGTGAGGGATATGGAAAACATTTAACTTCTGGTGTGCCCTGCTGAATGCCAGATAAGGCAGGATCACATTTTACAGCAGAATTTACAGAAACAGATATCTGTAACTAGAGCTTCAGAGATGACAGTTAGTGCTGATTATTTCACAGTGAATCTTAATCCAGCCTTCATGCATTCACACTGAAGGCAAGATCTGCATATTGACCACTTCTTCTAGAGGCTTCATTATTTCAGTTGCACAGCTACAATGATTAGATTTCACGTTTTACAGATTTTTTTAGGACAGCTTAAGACTATACTACACAGGATCCAAGATTTCTTTTGTCTGTAGATCTTAGTTATTCTGTACACCAGCCATTATTTTGCTCAAGAGCCAGACTAGGTGAGTTTCAGTCCTACTACACAGCCGCTTCGACCAATTTACTGAAGCTCAGCTATTACCCAGTAAGCATTTAATGAACCTTTAATGTTCTATATCTGGAGTATAGAAGCATCTGGAGCATGAAGTATCTAAACTGCATTTCAGCTGTGCACCCAGCTCCCCACCTTTCTGGGTATCCTTGCACTCATATGCCAGTCCTCGCAATTTCCTTGTGAAAGACAGCAATAGATGGAAGATAATATGCTAATCTCTGAATATACGTGTGTCAAGGTTTTTCATAAGTCTATGAGCTGTCTTGTCACAGAATTTGAATCATAGGAAATTTATACTTTTCTTGTCAGAAATGCCACAGACTTGATTCCACTACAGACTTTTTCCTACCTGATTACATCAGCTCAGGTATAAGAAGTGCATGACCCATGCAGAAGTGCTCGCCTCATGTACAGGTAACACCCCCGATGTGCATATGGCCTTTGGAACAGAGGGAGGCTCTTGTTGACCTAGTTCATGTTGGATTTTCCACGCTGGCAGAAAAACTGCATCACACAGCTCCTGTTGCAGTAGGTGTCTTGAAGGAGACACGGCCACAGCGTGTTGAGGCAGAGTGTGTGGGTGTCTGTAGATTCCTGTAGAAACTGCAGTCAAATCGTCCAGTAAAACTGCTACAGGTGGTAGTCTAGAAATTTTCCATTTTGATTTGCCATTTTTGCAGCGCAGTCATATTTGAGCTGCATTGCTACACCTGTGCACAGTGCTGTGTAGTATGTGTAGCATGCAAGAAATGACTTGCTCTGATGTCCACTTACAAATGCTTTCATCTCCATTGTCTCTCATTATCGCTTTCCCTATGCTTGGAAATCCAAAGTTTTACATGCCCTTTGCAATCTGCGTAGGTAGCCCAGCAGGGAAGGCTGTCCATCTTCAGCATTTTACAGTCTCCAAGGCTGTTAAATTTCTGGAACTCCCATCAAAACTCCACTGCTTTAGGTACACTACAGGTACACTTACTATAAAATATCACCTGCTTTGAAGACTTAGTTTTCTGAAAAATACCTGGCCTATTTTTTAATCTTAAGGGAAATTTGGGGTAATGAATTCAGAATTCTGCGATAACAACAGCCAGTTTCTTCAGCAGAATTGCCTACACATTTGCCTAAGTGTATAGACGTGTAGGCCCAATTGCCTACGTGACTGGGTAGCTATGTGATGCGATGTGTTCTATTGATATGCCTTATGCCAATTAATCAGTGTGGTTCACAGACCCTTTATGCTTTTGGCAATGTTCAGCACCATATGATCATGCTACATAACATATGGGCAATATTTTAAAGTACCATTGGTCATTATAGTCATAACAAAGACTTCTGGTGAGTATGAGTTCTGAAAGCACCATGAAATAGGTGTGCAGCAGCCGTGGATGTAATTCAGAGCTGTTGCATTTCAGATGTTTCTATGTGCTTGTGTCTGCATATTTCTGTGGTTTTAACTGGGTTTACTTGTACATATTCTGTAAATTTCTGCCTTGCATAAAACAATGAGATCATGCTGTGATCATGAGTCAAGAAGCCACAATGGGTTGGTGTCTTGTGTGTTTTCCTTAAGCATCTCTTTCTGTTCCATTGTAGAAAGGAAGAATTCTAGATTAGCTGGACAATTGCTTTGAACAAATGGCATTTCTTAGATTTCCTGTTTCATGCATGATCTGCAATTTCTTTGTTTCCGGAATAACCTGTGCTTATCATGATACAAGGCTACTGCTTTAATGCATTATGATGACACATTGCTGGATCCCCAGATGTTCTGTCTTCCTGCAGGGATAATATTTAATATTTAATATTTAATGTGGAGGTTTATTAAACCATACTCCACTTCATTAACACTGATGTGAGGAGAGTCCCATAAGGGGGATGTTTCTACTAGCATTTCCCACTTTTTGCTAGAGCAAATGGAGAGGAGTGAGTGCATGGTTGCAACCTTTTAACACAGATGGATACTGAAATACCTTGAGAGATAATTGAGCTTCTGTAAAGTCATACTCATCGTGAAACCATCCAGCTGTAATGTATTTTGGACTCTTCAACTCACCCCTTGGCTCAGGACAATGACATGAAATAGTGTTGGGTATTAGCATCCTATACATTTTCAGTTCACACATTTAATGCCAGATAGAGTCTTAATTCTGCCAGCTATAATTCCTTGACATCAACTTCCCATCTTATTTTACTTTAAAATGCCCCAGAACTGTTGTTAACCCAACAACAACTGTCAATACCAGAGTGCTCGTATACCCAGAGTGCTCATATAACACAACACCCCTTTTTTCAGCTATTAACCTACCAAAGTTTGTTGCCTTTTATTGTCCTAATATTACTATCCTCTTAGTACACGTCATCAGACAGATCTTAATATGTATATTTAGGTTCCCTGGTCTGTGAAAGTAGGTTATCTTTCCTGCTTACTGCGTGTTAGATACAATCCTTCCTTGTATTGCATGCCAGCACCTGCTAATAGTGAGCAACTCTGGAAGACCACATCCCGGATGGCCGGATCCTGTATGGATTTATGTTTCAAGACAGGGCTCATACCAAGGAGGATGCACCTTCCAGTGTGCCTTCTCTGCTAGTAAGTAATGGGTTCGCTCTGAAGCCTTTTCTCAGCGGAGACGTCATTAGGGTCTCTCTTTTCTGCTCAATTACCCACTCACATTAAACCGATAGGAACTAATATCCTTATAGTCCCTGCCTGTATCATTTTAGATTTAAACTCGGTCATTGGATCCAAAAGTTATGGATGGGGAAGAGAGAAAGATAAACACTCCTAGATTTCCTTATTCTCTTAAAGACAAAGCTGAAAATTCAACTTTTATTGAATCTGTTTTATCTATCGGTTATTACTAATAATGGCACTTTGCATTGAGTCCTTTCCTGATTATCTCAGGCAGATCTCATGCTTTGAGGAATAAACTTTATGGAAATCAAGAATAATAAGTGGATAATTTATTATTCATATCCCACTCTTGGGAGAAATAATATCATAGAATGGGTAGGTAGCTGGACCAAGTTTTCACAATAGGTTCATGAAAGAAAGAAAAAGAAGAAAGAACCATACATCCTGACTGTTTTTTTCTGCCTTAACCATTGAATCAGTGATTATTTCTTTTAAGCAGCACTGAGTGTTTAGCATGGTTAAATCCCAGGTTTCAGAAAAGGCTCCTGTTTCTCACTGTGTCCCACTGTGTGTTACACAGGTGCCAGTGCTTCTCCCATGATGTCGTCTACCATTAGAAGAAAGTCCACTTCCCTAAGTTAGGAGTTAAAACAATTAAAATGATTTTTTTTTATTCTAGAAACACCTCAGTGGTCTTTATCTTGACATTTTAAAGGGCTGAGATCCTAAAGGTTCATTTTTCTTAAAACAGTGCACCATTCAAAACTATCCATCAGGCCTTACATGGTTCCCATCACAGCCATTTCCAGCAGTAATGCATGGTAATAGCATGTAGCCTGGTGTCTGCCACATAAGTAAAAACTCTATGTAATCCAGTGGTCAGAAACCTGCCAAGAAAGTGAGGCATCAACAAAACCATTGTTTTGTTGTTGAACTTCTGGTTGCACTGTTTTAAAAATAAGTTTTATGATGGCTAGCCTCATGAAATAAGAAAATATCTAAGGTTATGAGATCTAACTGTAGAGAAATGTAATAACGTTTCACCTCAGCAGCTTCATCTGTTGCAGGTTTGCTTCAGTACATATTAGAGGAAAATGGGGAACGTCATTGTGTAGTGTGGATCCACATCCTTGGTGGTGGTGACGGATGCTAAATTTGTTTAATGAATGACAGCTGTCCCTCAGCAGCAGACAGGACCCATGAACCATTCAGGCTAAGGTCACCACAGTGGCTACTTCAACCCAGCACCAATGCCTCATGCCAGAGAAGGGGCTAATTGTGCCCTGTACTCCTGGGCTCACTCACTTCTCACAGGACTAAAGTCTTTTTGGCCATGAGGCTGATGTGACTAAAACTTGATGCGAAAATCAGGCATTTAGTTTGCAGGCAGTTCTCTGATCAGGCTCACCATGTAGCCCTGCCAGTGGTGGCCTGGGGCTCAGGGCTCCTGTCAGCAGCATCTCAGAGCTGCTGTGCTGGCTGCGGGTCCATGGCTCACACAGCTTTCCTGCTGCAGGGGAGGGAGCAGAAAGGAGATCGGAGGTGGTTGCATGAGATCAGGGATCCCAAGGAGGCAAGAAGAGTAGGTGTCCTCTAGTCTCCCAAAAGATTTAACAGAAACGTTGCACAGAACAACAGCAGGGCAGTCTAAAACAGCCACCCATACACTGAACACAGCATGCTCAGGTGTTTTGTGAAAGATCAGAGAAACGTTTCTTGTAAGAGGACATTTTCTCCATTGCATGAATAAGTCACAGTATTGTGTTGCTTTTAGGTAATGATGCTTCCATAAGGTGGCCATCAGTAATACAAAAGTTATGAGGAGCTAAGAAATCCTTCTGTGTCAAGGATGCAAAATCTCAGACAAGCTTCTTTTAAGCTTTATTTCTTTTGAAGAGCTGAAAGCCTTCTAGAACAGGCTTTGGGCTCACTGAACCAAAAGCTCAGCAAAGCAGGAAGGGGACAGGAAAGGTTTTGTTGTATGGGTATGGGAGTCTCTCCATGCAGCAATACAGAGGAGGTCTGTATTCCTGCTACACGGTGTTACCCCAGTTGGCTGCTTCCTTTTGCTTTTTCTGCAGCAGGATTGACTCACTACAAAGTCCACAAAGAGGCAATGGTATTTCTGGGGAAGCTGTGTATCTGTGAGACTTTCTGTAATGTATGAAAACAGAAAAGAAACAATTCTTCTTGTGAATGCACTTTGTAGCCTATGTCTTTCAAAGAAAGTGGTGATGACTCAATTCTGGTCTAATCTTCATCCCTGGGGGATGTAGTGCTTGACTCTGATGCTCACATAAGAGGCAGCGGGGACCAACCTTCCCCCTCTATAGTGCCTTCCCTTGCATTTCCCCTGCATGCATCTAGATCTCGGCTGCTGTGCTCCATGCTGTAAAGCAGAAGGATAGCACAGCGCCTTCATCTACTTAGCAAATTGTCAGCTGGTTTGAAAGTTACAGACTATAGCATGAAAGTAGAGTAATATTTTTATTTTCTATTATAGAAGTGCTGCTATTCTATCTGTGTCCCAAAGCCATATACAAATAACTGGGAATTTGCTGACTTAGTGGCTTTTTTTTTTTTTTTTTAACGGCACCTCTGTGGCTGTATGGGTGAATGTGAAAAGGGTATTTTTGGTAGACACTGCACAGCTAAAGCGCTTTTAATTTTCTCTCTAATTTATTTTTAATTTTGTAGCCCCCCAGGGGTATATCCTTATTATGTGATGTAAAATCTTGTCTTCTACAAAGCGGCTTATTTGTTGATTTTTAATTTGAACCAGCAGAGGCAGAGCTGTAGTTTTTTCAAGTATTGAGAGATCCTCAATATATATAGCTGTCAAATGTGTATTTCAAAGCAGAATTAGTAGAATATATAACTCCTAAATCTAGCCTTCTAGGAAGGATGAAGAGAACATTTTTCTTTCTCTGTATTAACACAGTTGTAGACTTCTGAATCTAAAAGTATTCTCAATATACTACCTGTTTTAACTCCATATAGTAGATTTGGATTAGAGTGAATGTGAGGGCTTGAATTATCTAAAGCTTTGCACTTGTGCTTGTACTGACAGAAGTTAGGGTTTGGTTTTGTTTTTCAAAAGGGGATCTCCATCAAAAGATTAGCACTATCAAAAACAGTATTAATCTGCACATTCACATGAATGTGTATTCACCACTATGTGCCCAGTGGCTCTCAAGAAATGTTGGCTTTAAGTTCACCTGTATATCTTCTCTTTCATTATTTGTTTATGTGGCTGGCTGGGAGCCTTAGTCACAATCCTGTTGAGATAATAACATAAACACACAGTCTCACATAATCTGTTTTCCCTTTGCATTCACTCAGAGAAATGTTTTGCTTTGTTTTCAAAACACCAATTATCTCATCCTGAACAATTCAGCTGGAATGTCAGGCAAATAATGCTTAAAATTGTCTCACCAACTAGTTGAGGTGTAGACATTTACATTTGGTCTTTCTCCCCCATGTTGCTTAAAACTCAGTATACCAGTTAATAACTTTGCTTTATTTGTCACCAAGGCAAAAAGAAACCAACCAAACAAAGATTGTCTTCTTTTCTTTGTTCTGTTTTCAATTGCATGAGCTTTTTCTTTTTCTATTTGTTTCTTATCAAAGAAGATGTTTATTCCCATTTTGGGATGCATACTTGATTCTCTGTCCTTCTAATTTTAGTCTTTCTCAAATTAAATTAAGGCCTCCCACTTACCTAAGTTATCTTCCCTTCTTGTGAATCTGTGAATTCACTGAGGATACCAGCTGTGATAACAGCACAGAAGTACTCTCCTACCTAGGCCGCCCAGGCCTTCCACAGTCTATTGCGTCCTACCTGGTCACCCTTGCAAAAGGATGACATTAAATATGGTGGCTTCATTTAGCCCCATCTCAATGCTGGAACTCCACCCACCTCTTCCTTGATTTGTCGATGGCTTTTGACCCATCTGACTATGGCGTCATTTTGGGGATCTCCAAATCCTTATCCTTCTTAGCACCTGTGGCTCTGTTCTTTTCTCATCTTATTTCTCTCATTGTTCCTTACATGCTCTGAGGAGGATCTTCATCATCCCCTTCCTCACATATCATCTTTCATTCAATATCAATATTTCATTTCCATTCTTCTCTTAGTTCATGATTCCAATCTCCACTCTTAACTTTCAAGGTTTTAAAAAACTCACTTCCTTGCCATGTTTTTGGGAGAAGCTCTCTCTAGTTTTCCAGTCATTTAGACATTGTGCTCCTTAAAATCCTCCCCATGAACTGTGCTTTGATGTGTTACTTACCAAAACAATTGATGGAGATAGATAGTCTTCTAATGAATGCAGACTATCACCAAAATCAACCATGACTAGCATCTTAGACAATTCTGCTGCAATACCATGCAAATACTTGCTGCCCAGGCTTGAAATTTCTAGTGCAAGGTGGGAAAGAAATAGTCAGCCAAATTTGGAGCTGTACCTTTGGGAGATACAGGAAACATGTGGAGGGGGAGGGCTGATGGTATGATTGTACTCTGAATATGCTTACTAGTTTCAGTTGCAGAAACAGTAAAAAAGGGAAAAACAACTGGATTGACACTGACTGCAGATGATCATCTGATTCTCTCCACCCTTCCTCCCAGGAAGTCGCCCAGTTTAGGAGACACATTTATTTCTAGGAATAGTGACAACAATAGTAATGAAATAGAGAACAGTAATCAAATAACAATGCCCAAACTAACAACATGTGCTAAAAATGCATTACTTTTCCCTCAGATGAAGTGAGGCATTATTGCTAATTGTAGATCTGTAGAGATAAAAAAGATAATAATAGTAAGCACAGTGGGACCCAGAGGCAGACCTTTTTTACAAACTAAATAGAGACATAGCATATGAACGGAAGCAAAAACAACTTCCAAAAAGGAAGATACAGCTTCTTCACAAGACTTTTTTCCAGGAACAAATTCTCTGTTTTATGTCTGTCC
>NW_010578076.1:83557-95576 GCF_000705375.1 Tinamus guttatus
ACACTTGCTGTGAAGCTAAGCCAATGTTCATCAGAGCCGCGTGGTGCCTGCATAAATTCACTTCGTCATTGCCTTTGGCTGTGCGGAGCCTTCTCAGCTGATCCTGATCTTTTACAGTTTGGAACATCTTAGAGTATTTTTATCAAAGATAAAATACCACTTGACAAATGCTTTTCTTATTTCTGTCATTAGCTTGGAAAGGATCAAGAGCAGAAAAGAGAACTATAAATGTCAGTTAAAATTGTAGTAGATTTAATTTTCATCTCTGGAAACTCTGACTTTGCCCTTTAGCCAGAACTTACAACCATACTTTTGTTATTAAAGCTAACTTACTCTGGCCACCTCTGGCTGAACAGCACAGTGATCTGTGCTTGGAAATTAAAGCTGGAGTAAAAAGCAATAGCAAACCGAAGGTGCCAAAAGATATCCTGAGTTATGTCCATCATCCTTATTCAGCCCAAAGCCAGTGTAAGTCCTTCAGCTGCTTTCTTGCTGCTCTTTTGGTACTATCCAGAGCTTACTGTCACCAAATCAGTTTTAGGTGGGATTTTCACTGTCAGAATGTAGACTGCAGGGACTCAGAGAGTTTTATACTGTACCACAGCTTGATGACTTTGATTTTTCGTCACAGTCAAAAGGAAAAATCACTCTGAAAAATTATCTGTGCCTTTCTATTGTGTTAATGGTTTTCAGCTGACATTTTAAAGGAATATTGGATGGCCGGTTTGATATAAAAATTGCAAATATATTTTCAGTACCTGGAAAGGGGTCTGTCTGCATGTTTTACCCTTTTTTGGAGGAATTAAGGCATCTAATCTCAAATGCCTTTTAATAATTATTTTCATAGTGAAAGTTCTCCTGTGGCATGGTCGTAACAGGAAAAGAATGATGTGGCTGAAGATACTGGCTCATTCTTATTCAGAATTTTATATAATTAGCCTGTTTACCATCTTGTTTCTGCTATTTCGTTGTTGCTTACAGAAAGAGAAAAAAAAAAGAAAAAGGAAAAGATAAAGAAAAAAAAAAGGAAGGGAGGAAGGAAGGAAGGAAGGAAGGAAGGAAGGAAGGAAGGAAGGAAGGAAGGAAGGAAGGAAGGAAGGAAGGAATGAAGGAATGAATGAAGGTCAAAAAAAAAGAGAAAAAAGAAAAAGAAAAAGAAAAAAAAAGGAAGGAAGGGAGGAAGGAAGGAAGGAAGGAAGGAAGGAAGGAAGGAAGGAAGGAAGGAAGGAAAAGCTTTTCTTTCTCTCAATTTACAGTTTTACAGTCTCAAGTGTCATTATCACTGAAACAAATAAAGAGGTTTTTGACTCCCACTAGAAGCATGTATGTGTGGGTATTTGTTAATGAACAAGCGTCAAATGATTCAGATGATTTTTTTAGGTAAATACTGAGTGAAGCCAAGGTTTGATGTCTACAATTTTGGATAAACTTCTGAAGTAATTATCAAGTTTTCTGTGACTGCATTTTCTTCCAAGATTTGAGATGTTCTTGTCAGACAGAGCCCAGCATTTGCTATGTCATGGCAGTACGCAGATCACCATTTCCCATTCAAACCAGAGAATAAACACACTTGCGATAAGAAAAGAAGATGAGGGAGAACTGGAAAGCCTGAGCAAAAGTTTTGGTGCTAATTAGCAATAATGCTCCATTTCTTCTTTTTCTCTTAACGCTCATTTTGATCACTATAGATGCTTAGAAAGGCTACAGCAACATGTACAGATTTTAAAATAGTGAAATATTTTTCTAACTTTCAGGATCATTCAAATTTAGCTTATGCTACCAGTAATTCCCAGCCTCACATGAGGAGTGCTTTGACCTTCTGAAAGTTGTGGCCTACGTCTACAGGCGGGTTATGCTGATGGTCTTCACCTGGTGCAGATGAAGCCCCGGGTGATTGACAAGCTCCCTGTCCAAGATGTTATAGGGCAAACCTGTGTCTTTCTGATGTGGTTTCTGGGGACAGAGCAACCTGCTATGCAAAAATCTGTCTGTCCCAGTGCAACCTGTATCGAAACAACTCTAGTATTTTGAGTCTTTAAGATCATAATGGCTAGCTGTGGACACTGTAATCTTCCCAAAGGTTATACTATTACTGTCCTGCTCTAATAGTCCATCATGCTTACAAATTCTAGTAGTCTGCCACTTCTGGCAAGAACCTCTTATGGCATTTATAATACAGTATTTACCAGTATGTAGAGGAAGAATAAATGTGTGGATGAGCAGCTCTGTATATTCTCTAGTGTCTTGTGTGTGTGTGTAAAAGTAAAACTAAGAATACATTTAAAATCTGTCCAAGCTACACTCATTTTTCCTGGATTTTTTTTTAAGATTCAAGTGAAGTGACGATCTGGCCAGCACATACTGCAATGTCAAGTTGGCTATTTTAATATCTGCAAGATAAATAAGATGTGTTAGTTTTCATCTCTTTGCAGAGCCCCTTGTTATATATATCTATTTTCAACTGCCTTTTGTAAATGCAATACATCTTCTAGATAATTTCTCATGACATGCAAAATTTTTGTGCATGTAACCCTAAGTCCTTTACATAATTCTTTTTGTTATTTATTACCACAGGAGAAGAAAACTTGCTGGCAATTTTGAAAAGGAGATGGTGGAAGTACATGATCCTGGGGATAATAGATATAGAAGCCAATTACCTGGTAGTCAAAGCTTATCAATACACCACTCTTACTAGTGTACAGGTAAGGATACCAGTGATTTTCACTTTTGGGGTAAGGTAAGAGGCTCTGTGTGTACAGTGGGACAGCTTCCTTTCATTTTAGTAGAGCAGAACCTGGCATCCAGTTCCTTCCTGTACCTGCTTTGTATTTTTCAATGCTGTCTCATAAGACCATGTTTTTCACACAGGACTAGTTTTACTGTAGCACTGTTCAAACTGCACAAAAACATTCTCACTTCTATTTTCTTTGCCTCTACTAAACCATACATAATCACATTTTTGACCTAATCTACTTAATATGGTTCCTTAGTGAAATGTTTTCAGGTAGGCTGAAATGTTTTTCAGACTTTATATTGTACTTGGAAAAATACAAGCACTTCTTTTAGCATTCCATATTTAGATCTGAGTGCAAAACTTGTCAGTTAAATAAAATGAATATAATTATTTATGATGAAGAAGTCTTACTTAAGTACAAGCAGTATTATGTTACAGCTTAACTGTGTCTATCACAAGGTGTGCTCTCCCCTTAAAAATCATACATACAGTGAATCAAAACAAGGGTAGCCATTTCTCTAAAGACCTAACCTGTATATTTTATATGCAGACATCAAAGAATGAGGTTTCTCTCCATTTCAGTAGAGAAATGAATAATGAAAACATTTTAAGAGCATGGAAATTAAATATTGTGGGAAATCATTCATACCTCATTGCTACTTCTTCTGAAACAAACACAGTCCCTTTGCACATTATCTCTAAATAACCAGGCAACAGTTGATAGTCTTTATTGTATTTTACATCTTATTTGCCTGGAATTTGCTTTAGAACTAGTAAAATAAATGCAGTAGTTAATGTTCTGCAAAACCAAAGCTAATTAGGAATATATCTTTTCCACTGTTGAACAAGTGATATTGGAAAACACTGAGCATATTATCTGTTGCTGAATAAGAAGCAAGGAGAGTGGAGAGCTGTGAATTGGAGAAGCCTAAATCTAAGAATTATATTAAATATTCACAATCAATATGAGCACCTGCAAGTGTCGTTCCCATCAGAATCATAGTTGAAGAATTCTTTGAAATGTGCCTAGACAGTTTTAAATTACTTTTAACGCTTTCCAAAATGAGATTACTTGGTCTAAAGTAAAGCACAAATCCACCTAAACCTGATACTGTTTAATTTGGTAGTTACTAAAAGGCTCCAAGTTAAAAAGAAAAGCACAATGGCTGCTTTTGTGAGTGTACTCAGTCAGAACAGTGGTCTGTGAGGAACGATACAGCTCATTAAATTCCCATCTCCCAAAGTCCCCAACAGGCATGAAGCAGAGGTTAGTCTGGCCGGATCCACATAACATCTATTCCTGAGGATGATGCAAAACCTCCTGCTTCTCCACCACGGTATTTATTTGTGAGTGATCAAAAACTACAGCACATGCAGGAAGCAACAGGAGTGATCAAGGGCATCGCCCATTGCCCAGCACAGGACTTGCTCACTGACATGGGCCAGTCTCCTTTTAAACCGAAGGGAAAGGAAGGGTGGATTAGGAGAACTGTCATAGGACACAGACGGTTTCATGTCCTTTTTAGACTACTTCCACATAAAGATTACAAGAGTTCAGTTCTCCTTCCCCTGGAGCTTGAAAGAGAGAAGTACAACCTCAAATGCCATCAGGCCTTTTGCCAGGAGAGAGAAATACAGTGTCTCCTTCTCCCATAGTTGTCCTGGATTGCTTGGATTCACAGGGAGTGATTCAGGAATATCTATTGCACTTTAAATTCACTTCGTGACATCATTTGAATGAGCTTCAAAGTGTGGACAAGCCCCAAGATATGGGATGATTCAGAATAGGATGATTATGAGATAATGCTTTAAGGCATTGCATCAAATGACACATTTTGTGAATTGCAGCCAAATGACACATCATTTCACAAAGAGGAAGCATAAAAGCCCGTAATTTATGGGATTATTCAGTGTCAATCAACTTTGGTCAAAGTTCATAAAGGCATGAAATGAACTGAAGAAGTGAAAAATAAAAGACACACAAAAAAAAAATCAAGATGTTCCCTACATCTGGGTTCCTGAGCAGGAAGCAGGACCATTCTTTCCAGATGATCATGCTAAAGACCTCATCCTGCAGGAATACAACATATGGGGCCATAAATACTCCCAAGCATTCAGGCACTTTCAGAACTGAGACAGAAAAGGCATTGACACCTACCACACAGCAGCACAACTGCAACAGAAAATGTGGGAGTGTATATATATGTCCTGGCTGAGAAACTAGCCCCTCACAGTAAGTTCCAGGGGATTTTATTCTAGGCAGAATTTGCACCAAGGCTTTTTGATAGGGAAAAAATAGAAGCTGTTTGTTTTTTTTATTGTAGGCTTGTTAGCAGACTAATAATGACACTTCAGTGAATCTTGCAATATTTTTATAGTGGTGAGGCATAGACCATTTCAGTAGGAAATCAATTTTACAGCACATACCTTTTTCCACATGGTATCTCTGCTCCATCATGCAAAGCTAACATGCAAATGTGCTGGGCTTGTGGTAGTGTTAGGCAAAAAACATCAGGCTGCTCCCGGCAAAATGCCAAAGTTCGTATGTAAAAACAACTTTATTGAAGTTGATTTGCAAATCCGCTTTCACCTCATAAAATCATAGAATCATAGAATGCTTAAGGTTGGAAGGGACCTCTAGAGGTCGTCTAGTCCAACATAACTCCAAATACTCAATAACTTTGTTAGCAATTTGTGTTAAACTCTTAGCACTGTCAAAATTTCTAGTTTAAACCCTATCTTTTTTATACATTTTTAATTTAACATTATCTCACCGTGTTTCAAGGAAATGACTGAAGATGTCACCCTACTTCTCCACACTGTATAAGAACCAAGTTTTATCTAAAATTTCATTTAAAATTTCCTTGAAAAGATTTTGGTTTGGGAAAGTAGAATTGTCTAATAAATTTTCCTACCTTTCACATCATCAGAATCACAGTCTTTACCTTTGGATATATTTCTGATTATTTCAAATGCTCAGTTATTCTATAGTCACTGTCTGGCAATGTAGCACTTAGCTGCAGCATGAAATGAAAACGAAGTACTTGTAACATAGAAACACAGAAGTTTCTCTTTTTTAAAAAATAACCTGGAAGTAAGAAAACTTACCTTGCAACTGGGTGACATAAAACAATAAGACTGAAAACGAGTACACTGTTTATGTTTCAGCCTTTAAAGTGTAAGTTAATTGCTAAGGAAAAAAAAAGATTCCATGTAGGTACCTGAAGGACAGTTCAGGGGCAAGTACATTTAACTGACCAATCATATTAAAAAAGTACCTAATTGCCTTTATTTCTAAGATGCTGTAGATGCTTATCATTCCCTAATGTGTGCTTAGGTATGAGTACTGCAGCCTGGTGCTCAGAGCATGGTCCTGAGATGTGCAAATTGGAGTTTGAATCCTTTCGAGCTGCTCCTTCTTGGAAGCTTTAGGTTTTGCTGTGTTGGCATGTACCCAGAGTGCTTCAGTATTGATGGAGCTGGATACCTAACTACCTGTCACAATTTTTAAATTCAAATGAGAGGTATTCCTGCACTGAAGTACCCTGAGGAACTCAATTTGTTAGATATCATCTTAGCATGCCTCAAGTACTTACAGAAAGCCTGGAGTGTTTTCCAAATTGCGAGGGCAGAGGCAGCTTTTACATAATGTCATAGCTGTTAAAACAGTTGCCCACAAAAAGGCGGCTTGAGTTAATTCTCTCTCAACCAGAGGGGATTGAAACTGAAGCTTCCCACACCTAAGTAAGCACTCCGAATATCAAGCTAGTGAGTAAAGACTGTTCTCTAGGGGGAACATTTTAAAAATAAGCATGCACCAGGTGAAAGGCAAAGTAGTTTGTCAGGGGATTAATTCACACTTCCCAAACCACATTTTTCAAGAAGTGCCAGATCTGGGTACAGGTCAGTCACATCTGATGCTCCCAGAGGGCCCAAAAGCTGCAAAATGATTTCTCCTTTCTCTGTGATACATTAATGCAGTTGCACTAGATTTTGCAGCCTTCCTAAATGTCAACTGTAGTAGGTGCAGACAGTGCATTATACACTTATATGTGTTAGAACGAGGTCCTGTGGCCTTACTTTAAAATTATACAGTTAAATTTCAGGCCTGCATGTGGTAATGCTTTCCATATTTATCCTAGCTGTTTTTAGCACCTCCCTGGTGTACGCCTGTGGAAGGTTTAATAATTACAGAAGGCGGGTGTTTTAACTACTGTTAGAGACACCTTTTTTCCACAGGAGATAAAATGAGCTCCCTCAGAGGTAATAAAAGATTCTGAAGTTCTTGTGGTTATTTAAATCAGGATATATCATTTGTTTGAAGTTGTATATTTACACTTTGGCTTCCTTGTGTTGTGTTTACAGCATACAGCCTACTGACTCCATAATATCTTCTGAAAAGCATGTTGTGGAACTAACATTTTTAACCTTTGCTTTTGGGTAGATGCTTTCTCATCATATCAAGCTGTGCTACAAGACAGACTGTTCACTGGCCTCTCCCTCTCTGTCCCCACAATAATTAACACTCTTTTCTGCAAAGTCTTGCTCCATCCATGTGCACATTTCATTGTTGTGTGGCACTGCCCAGTGTTACTTGTTATCCTTTTTCTATGTTATGGCACCATTTCTAAATTCCAGACTGCTTCTGCAATGCCCTGCGTGATGGTGCGGTGAGAACTGCCACAAAATAAGGCATTGTCAAGGAGAGAGATATGTTTTCAAACGGTGATTTATGTAGTAATTTATTCCTTGGGCAATCAAGCCTTTGATTGGCATGATGAAAACAAAGGTAGTAAAGCCTGGGATTTATAGACATCAGGAGACAGACAATAAAGCCGTGACGCTGATGTTCTCAGCTAGCCTTAGATTGCCGTGAGCCTCAGCAGTACATCACAGTTCCAATTACCTGTGGCAGTTTTCATACCTCAACAACTGCCGCCAGGAAAGGAGAGGAGTCATCAGTAAGTGCTGATTATGGGGATAGTCTTAGCTTTATTCTTGGTCCCTGTGGACTCAGTGTGTGTTGAGGCAGAAGGTTTGAGAGTTTTGAAGCAAAGCTGCGAAGTGAGGAACAGAGGAATTGCTGCCAATCCACCTTGTCCAATGACCGCTGGTGTGCAAAGTCTCTCAAGAGAGAAATTCTGCACCCTCGCTGCCACCCCCATCCCGTTTATGTAAGATTGACCACACTTAACTGTTTTTCTTCTGTGCGGTAGTGTTAATAAGATTTGCAGAACAGCATTTGCAGCTGTGTTTCATACCATGCATTTATGCAGTGAGACTTTGTGGGGTTTATCTTGTTTTCTTATCACACTTCGAGTTGCTGTGCTGTCTGTTGATTGCTACATGCCTATGGTTTGCAAACCAACCACCACGAAATCCTCTTTTAGGTCTAGGTATCTAAAGTTCATACCTGTAATGGTAAAATTCACTATGAGTTGTACTCTGTAAAAATGTAAGTATATAAAACATTTTTTTTATTACAACACCAGAGAGTATGGCATTCTGTACACATTTTGCGTATTATCGAAGGCTAAATGCAACAGCAGAGGCTTTACTGCAAGAGACATGCATGATTTTTTCTGAGCTTTGCAAGGATATATGCACTGGTGATACTCTAACTGCAAAACAGATCCACTGGCAATGCTAGGAGGCTTCACATCTCAGCTGGTTTGGGGCATGTTTAAACAGTCAGTTAAATCAAATGTGTGTGTGAAGGCAGTGTGAAAATCGGAATAGAGAGAGTCCTAGAAGGGATGGCAAACCATTTCTCACTGTGACTGAAAAACAAACTAAATGGCAGGAGTTATGTCCCTTGCTGAATATAGTGCTTTTATTGAATCCTCCAGTTCACATGTTGAAATTCGGCAGCAACTCTCACCTGAAATTCAGCAGCAACCCTCACCTGTGCTCAACAATACAAAGCCACATGGATTTGACACTGATTTTTCTGATCTCTCTTCTGTGGAGAGTGAGCTGGGTAGAGGGTGCAGCTGATTCACCACAGGATTTGCTTGAGGGCAGTGCTAATGAGAAACCCCTAATGTGAGAAAAAGGGCTTATAACTGGAAAAAAAAATCCAATGAATGTTTAAAGAGGAAGATTCAGCTCAGCTGTTCCCACTGGGACTTTGCTGACCAGCTTTTCTCCTTTTGATATTGATATAGATCAGCAGTTCTGCCTGTGTGTTACAGACCTTTTCACTACAGCTTGCCAGCTTTCTTCTCCAAAAACTAACAGCATTTTTGTTGTTGTTGTTATATATGTGCAGGCACATGCCAGATTTGAGAGATCAGAGATTAGATATTTATCGTTAGCATGAGAATATGTTTTTTATGAGTCACAAGTATAATAAAGTCAACATACTTTAACAAACAAATAAATGGAGAAACTAAATTTCAATAGTGCATATCATCAACACACTCAGATGTAGTAGAATCAAGTAATGATCTTCAATCTCTAAAACAAGGCAACATTGTTATAATAAAAAAGAGTCGCTATACAACAACATGTCAATAAGATATATATTTTTTTGTATCCAGCTTCTAAGATTAATTCAGAACTGTCACTAAAGAAAACCACAGAAAGGCTTGACATAGTCAAAGAAAAGGAAGCTCTTCCTCTGCCTTTTTCTACATGGAGGACTCCAGCTGTCGGCAGCATACTTGATATCAAGTTTATTATCTCTGCATGGCAAAACAGGAGATATTTGCTTTCTTTTGGTTTAGTGGCATCTGGTAACATCTGTGATTAAAATAGCAGTTTTGATTAAAATCAGATCTCGTTAATTTAACATAATGGCAGGGCATACACAGTACATTTTGAATAGCCAATTAAAAAGAGAGAAAATGTAGAAGATGATTATGAGGGAAATACTTATAAATTACTGACCTTTATGGGCTATAAATGAAACCCAAGCTAAGCATAATTTATCCTTGTTACTGTACAAGCTTTATAGTCATGCAAATGACTGTTAGGTATAATGTGTTTTCTTAATAGCTGAAATAACTAATAACAAGCAAGCAAAGAAAACAAGAAAGCCCTATCAGGTAATACTTGATCTTACTTCTTTTATCCCTACAATGTGTGTGCATTTTCTGTCTTCTACCTGACAGGTTTATCTGAGGTGAGGAGAGGTGGGAGGAAAGAAGGCGGAGTACATTTAGTCCAGAAAAAATGAAATGTAAAGCAAAGCCAGAATAATAGCTAAGCAGCATACCTTAGCCCACCGTAATGCCAATATAATACCAAGCCAATTTATTTCTATCTGCCCCTTTGTTTAATTATAGATATAAACTGAGTGCAGTTTAAGAAGATGTATAGAAGGTTGATGAATATTATCTGCATTTATTATTTATATCTACAGGTGCTGCAGTACAGCAAATATAAGCTTATGGATAAGACCTTGAACTAGTAGCCTCAGAGAGGATTTTTTTTAGCTGATGTTAGCATTGCTTGTGACAGGTCCTATTCATGCTCCGTTTGTGTTAGTGCTTAAAAAAAAAGACACCTTCACATGTTTAAGAGCACAGATATGTTTATATATCTATGGAATGAGAAAAAAAAATAAAAACTACTTTTAAAAGATTGCTATTAAGATTTTGTGTATTGAAATACATGTGCTGCAAATAGAAACATTTTTTTAAAAATGGCTATTGAAATCACACTGCCATATAATATATTTCATATTCACAAGAAAATGCCCTTTTTGTGTGCTGAACCATCAGTTAAATGAGTAAAGCAGCCCATTCCTGTCCCATAATGAAAATGTTGCTTCATGCTCTACGTGTAAAGGTGGGCAAGGCCTGTATTCCACATGCTGGGGTTAAAAATATCCAGTGACTCACTCTGTGTTGCAAGACAGTTATCAGTAGCTGAAAGGTGACATCTTCATCTTCTTAAATCTATTCTTGAAAACTGTTTGTATAAGTGACCATAAGTCCCTTTAGTGCAAAATCAAATAGTTGGGCCAGTGACAGAAGAGCATTTATTCAGCTGTGCCAAGAAAGGAGCTGGGATGATGCCTGCAGACACTTGCTGGGTTTTCAGTAGGAGCTAGTAATGAGTAGTAGAGAGGTGATAAACAACATTCTTTAAAACACCCCATTGCTTAACTCTGATATAAACTCTGCCCTGTCTTGGGCAGAGCCAGCCCCTGAAGGAAAATTAACCTGTTTGTTTTCGAAGTAGTGTTGGTCTGTGTATGGATATGTAGGGGGTGGAAGGTAAACCAAATCTAAGTACCAGGAAGACAGCAACTGTCTGCTGTGACTCTGGTCAGTGCTGTTTACTTATGTTAAGCTCTGGACTAAGTGTAAGGGAGCTTCTTCTCCTCTTCTCCAGGGCAAAGGTAACCAGATTAGTACAACCAGTATATCCTACTGGTGAAGGCGGTAGTATAGACTTGGAAGGGAAGTCACATACATACACTGATGCAGGTAAAAAGTATTTCTTACTGATTTCTGTTGCTGTCTGAGGTAAGTCTAGCCAATTCCCGTATGAGCTTCTCCTCCACTTTGCCTTGGGGCAAGCTACCAGTAACTTAAGCTAGCCAGCTCAGGGTTACACTGGGAGATGAATGGGCAAAAGCATTCACACCCTTAGGAAGAGCTACAAGACACTGAGGAGCAGCTACTTCCTAGCTGTTTGGTACCAGCTCCCCTCAATCCTTAGCTGTGATGGATGAACTTAGCTTGTATTAACACAGCTAATGAAAACCATATGAACAGTGTGTACAAGTATGAGGAAATGAGCTCTGGATGGAGAGTGGAGGTATTTAACTGGGTCAGCATCCTCAAAAGCTGCAATGAAGAGTGAGCACTCATCAGACATCTTAAGCTTTACCACTATGGATTACAGCTATGTTCACAGCACTTGAGAGACATGCCCTGTATGTTACTGGTCAGAGCAGTAACCATTTGTGCTGGCTATGTAGGCCCTACGCCTTCTCTAGTGGCAGGAGAATGTCATGTAGCATCTCACCCCCTACATGTGACAGGACTTAATAAATATGCAAGGTTGGCCTGACAGCACCCGCTCCCTGCGCAAGTGATGGACTGCCACCAGCAGCACAACTTCCAAAGTTTATTCTTGCAAGGCATATTTTCAGGGCTCTCATGAGACCTGGAGTATCAGCCAGAACTATCCAGGCAGCCTCATCATCAAGCGGCTCAACTTCCCTCTCTGTCTGTACCTAAACATACAGCTATCATCTGGTGTGGTCTATTGCTATAGCTGTCACAACAAACCAACTGGCCACCAAGTTCCCAGCACTGTCTGGGAAAG
>NW_010578078.1:7187-38275 GCF_000705375.1 Tinamus guttatus
CTCCTCCACTGTCTGTCGATCCCTGCAAAGCAGGGGCTGATATTCTCTCCAGCTCACCCAGGCGGAGGGATCTGCTTCACCCTCCCTGCCAGAATGGGGAGGGAGAGACACAGACAGCCACCCAGAGAGACCTGCCACTCAGCAAATAGTGCACATGTCAGCTTAGGCCTCAGCGCACGAGCACCCCAAAGTAGGGCTCACTACCAGTCCCCAGAATGTCTCCTCTGGAGGGACAAGCACAGTTTGGGAGTGAACACAGACACCTTTGGAGACACAATAGGAGGGACTGTGTTCATTGAACTGTTACTGCTCGAGTCAACTTACTCTCCAACATAGCAGAGAGCATCAGTGCATACTTAAAACTTAAGCACACTTTATGCTTGAGTGAGGACAAATATCAGAGCCCTCTGAGAGCGTGGCTCACTGCTGCTGGAGCCATACTGGTCATGCTTGATCCTGCTGCATGGTATGGGCAGGACAAAAAGGGCCTGGGGAGAAGGTGCAGCCCTGGAGCAGTGGGATCCTCTAGTCCTGAGTAAGGGGAAGGTGCCCTGCAACACCCGGGATTTTGAGCTGAAAATGCTATATATCTTTTGATCCTCCCGTGCACAACAAGCAATAGGAGCTTTCATTATCCTACAGTTGTCCTAGAGCCTAAATAAAATCATCTGCTGAGGACCTGAGTGTAACTGCTATTGGAAAGAACAGTTTACATGAGAACCTGTGGGTTGCAAATGCCTTTAAAATCATCCTTTCTGGCAGAGAATGCATATCATGGTACCGGTTCATTAAGTTTTTAGCATGGTAACTATTGCCATTATTTTTGGCTACTTAAGTGGGAGGGAGGGATTTGGGGCATACTTACCAGTTCAACGCTGGTGCAGAGCCTGGAACAAACTCTTCCTCATAATCTTGATGCTCGAAGGAGCACCCTTTGAAGGTCACAGAGTCCAGTCTGTTCCAATGTTTGATACAGAATGAAAGGGCCATTTGATCATATTGGGTCAGCTTCATGTCATGAAAGTCTATGGCAGTGCAACAATTCAAGGCACGCTGCACAAAGTCTTCTTCATAAATCTCAAACAAACAGTGAAACACAGCTAGATCCTTAATCTTCATTGTCCCTTTGCCTGGAGGTGAAATTCCTCTAGGCCATGTCTGAATTGACCTCAGCATAGCATCCTTAAATTTTGGTGAAAGTCTACACCCAATTCTTTGTTTCATAAATTCTATGGCTTTTCCATTTACCAGACCAAATAAGAAAGTCACTGTTAACATCAAATCCTTTCTAGATGATCTACAATTTTCCAGTAACACTTTTGTGTCCTTCACATAAGTCCCTGAATCACCGCCTGCCTCCCCATCCTCCAGGACATAAAACATTGCAGCGCAAAACTCCTGGAGGTGCAGGTGAATGAAGCTGTAGACATTCCCATGGTCTGTGCCTTTCCTTAAAGTGTTCTCATTGAGGAGAAGGGAAAGAAGCTCTGGCTGATCTAAGCCCCACTCCTTGATTTCCTTTTCAGCGCCTTGTGCATCCACATCCCATCTTCAGCCAAGCAGCAAAGTTTGCACAGGAACTGCTGCAGGTCCTGTTTGCCCTCACCTGCTCTGCATTTCAGTAATCTGCAAAGGTAAAACATATACATTCCCGTGGTTGTCACAGAGCTCACCATAAGACTTTTCTTCTTGTAAAGTTCTTGTTCCAGGATAGTACACACAGTCCAACACATCATAGGGACAAAGCACATGGCAAATGTTGTTTTGTTTCCTTTGACAAACCTGAAGGCCATATCTGCTTTATAATCAGTGTCAAAAAACCTGTGGAAATATTCATCCCTTGCACCTGCTGAGAAGCCCAGTATTTCTGCATGGCGCTCATTCTCTAAGCACCATCCTAGATTTTGAAGGGCTGTTGGCCTTGTAGTGATCATCAAGGAAGATTCAGGGAGAATGATTTTCTTCAATAAACTCATCAGAGTGGTTTCCAGTGGCTTCTTTTCCCTGAGCTCAGAGCTTAGGTCCTCTTCTGGCTGAAGCAAAGAAAATCTTAGGTAGTCTAACCCATCTGTAACAAAGAGGACCTTTTCTGGCCTATCCAGAATCTTTCTAATTGGTGTCCTTCTATGGGACAGCAATTTGAAATCAAGTCTACCACACTCACTTCTTTAGTAGGGCTAATTTCTTTACAGTTGAGGTAGAAAACATAGTCAAACTGTGTATAAAGGACTCCTTCCGCCCACTCTACCATAATCTTCCTCACTGTCATTGTCTTTCCCATCCCTGCAGTTCCCACCAGTACAACCGTGTGTGGCGCTTGTCCTTCTTCAGTAGGCTGAAACAGCTGTGCCACAGTAACAGCAATGCTAGATTGCTTATTGCTGGTGTCTGTATGTTGCTGACTCACAGTGATGGTTTCCTGTTCTCCTTTCCTTTTGGTCTGAGGGTTCATAACAATCGTCAGGTTGGTGTAGTGGCTATTTACAGTCAGGTTCTCACTGAGACAAGCATTTACATCTTTATATTGAAGGAACTCCCTTATCACGTGTGCTCTGTATTTCTGTTTGTACCCTAAACCAACAAGAAAGAAAAATCAATTCCAATAAAGCCAGATTTCTTAGGAGCTCCTCCTCACCCACTCACAGTACTTCAATGTTGCATGACATCCACTTAGCACTTTTAGTGTGAGCTCCCCAAACTAGTGAAGCCAACCTCAGGAAATATCCATCTGTAGCCTTTTAAGATGCAAAGTGGGACAACCAGCTGCTCCTTCAGAGCTTGTATCCTCTATGTCACCCATCATGGCTACTGTCTTCTTTCAGGCTCTCCCAGGATCATCCTCAAGATGTCCCTTGTATTCCCCTGGTAGGCAGAGATCTCTAAACCCTAGTCTCATGGCTGCAATAACTGTTTAACTGCATCCTGTTTCTGTTCAAATAGCCCAAATCTGAACTGAGCCCTGAACTGAACCAAACCAAGAACTGCCCATGACTATTATCAAAGGACTGTGGCACACCTTGCTGGCCATGGGGAGGCTCAGTGTCAGCAATTTCCTGAAGGCCTCAGGAAATGCTCCAGTTCAACATCTGTGGTAAATATTCAGGTGTATTTGGAGGTTAAGGGGACCCATGCTTGCGGTCGTCTGTGTCAACAAATTGTTTCAGCCCCTCAATGACTTACAGGTCTCTTGGGCCTCCTCTAAGTTACGGCAGCAGCACCCAAGCAAGGGCAGGGGACTTCCCAGCACCTCGCTCCACGCCAGCACTGACCCTTCTTCTGACATCTCAGAGACCTCTGCCAGGGCAGGGACAAGGATGGCAAGTGCCTGCTCACAGTCACTTCATAGCACTGTTGTCTTTGCCCTGCTGATTGGGCTGAAAGCCTTCTATGGAACAAGGGAAATGTCCAGAGAAAATAGGAAGCCTGGCAGTGCATTAATGGGAAGGGCAAGAGGAGATGTCACTACTAACCTCCCATGCTAACCGGATCACAGTGGGACATACTCACATTTTCAGTCTGCTTTTTTTACTGACTTACACCTATTTAGGAATATTCGAGGGTAAACAGACTAAGAAAATTAAAATTTAGTCCAGGTTCCTACCTTTGACTTTCTCCTCTTGGATTTTATCAGCGAGGTCTCTCCGGTTCATCTCTTCAAATACATCAGTTCCTATCTCCATGGCAATGTCTTCTCCATAGTGCTCTTTCATGCAGTTGACAAGTGCACAAGCATGGCTTGCTTTCTGCAGTGAATCCTTGGGGATATTCGATCTTTCTTTGTAACTAGTGCATGATAATTTATCCTTAAACTGTAGAAAATCCTCAGGTGCCAGATCTTGCAGTGCTTCTAAGAGGACATCTATTGCATGGTCCTCTCCTGCCATCACGAGACGGGAAAAGTCACCTGAAAATATCAAAGAAGAACAAACTTTCTCCTACTGTCATCACATGGCATCCCTGGGAGCACACAAACACAACCCAGCAAAGGCCATCGAATAGGATATTTAGGGCTCACAGAGTCTCACGCACGGCAAGATGTATACAGGAAGGGGTTACAATAACATAGGTGCTGCCCAGATGGCAGAGTGTGAGGATCAAGATGCCCAGCACCTCCCCACGTCCGACTTTGTTGGCAGTTTGCCTTTTGCTCCCTTTTAGGTATGAACTGCAGGGCCATGGGGAGAGCTGGGCCCCCAGGGACCTGCCTGGCTGCCTCCCCGCCCCACACAGCCTCAGCCCCGGTGCCCAAGTGTCCCCAGACCTGGTGGCCACGTGGCTGCGCGCTCACCCTGCAGTGCTCCGTCACCAGCGGAGTGGGGCAGAGCAGGAGGATCCACTCAGCGTCCCAATTCACTGCACGGGCAGCGTTTCTGTTTTGAAATGAAGCTGCACATCCGGCCCACCCTTCCTCCTTCCTCCCTGGCCTGATGCCGCGCTCGGCTGTTCCGTACGGATCAGCTCTCTGTGCAGGGCCCTCCTTGCCAGCCCCCCAGCCTACAGCAGGGTGGCCGAAGGGAATCTGGGCTGGGACAATTTCTAATATCCCCAAGGAAGCAGATTCCCAGTCCCTTTTTCCAGAGTGTTTTTCTTTTTATATTATATAGGTATAGCTATTTTTCTTTTTATATATAACCAGAATTTTCCTTCGTGCAGTCGGTGTCTCCCCTTGCTCTATCACAACGCACTTCCGGGAGGCATCTAGCTGCATCTTTCTCTTTATATCTTAAAGGAAATTTAAGAAATGCGAAAAAAGAATTGTCTTTACAAGACTACCATCTAGTGGCTCAGAAGCGTAGTAAGGAAATTCAGCTGGAATTAGAGTCAGGTGAACTCAGAAAAAGAAAGAAAATAAAGCTGCAGAAGCCAGGGGAGGGATTAATGTCTGCTGCAGTGCTCACACGAGAGCGAGAGGGACCTCCAAGGGGCTTGATTGTAGGGAATGGGAAGCTAAAATTAGGTGCTTACTAAAGCAGATTAAGATGTGGAAATTAAAATTAGCTGCTGTTGCTGCGGGAAGCGATGGATAATTAGACTAGAAGCTGTTATTATTGGGATGATATGTATGATTGGGTAAGGAAAGAGCTGCAAGGAACAGCAGCATATACTACACGTATCAGGACCACCATGCTGGGTTTGAAAACCACCCAGACATGACCCATTACATCTCTTCAAAGACACTGACCATCTCCATAATGGAATAAAATACTGGAGGTGTGGTTGGAGAAAGAGGAGTGGAAATCGTAGGATGAGAGATGAAGAAACAAGGGATTTATTCTACATAGGAAGACTGAAGACAAAGCTCAGAGACAGTTTAATAGGCAAGGAGATGGACTGACTCAATTTAATAGCCGCAGCTTGAGTCACAGGAGGGTTTGCAGCATCCTTGCTGGATTCGTAATGACCTGGGATTTGCAGATGACCAAAGACGAAGGGGAATAGCTATCCGTAGGCCAGTAAACACGGCATTACCATTGCTAACCAGGCCAAAAGTTTTGTATTAAAATAACTATAAAATATTAAGATAACTATACTAAGATAAATACATATATATATTTAGGTAACAATACAAGCTTGCAGATTTCACCTGTCTAGAGCTTTATTTTCCTTGTGTTTTGCATGTTTACTGGAGTAAACAATAATTCCTGCATTTTTTTTTTCATGAATAGATATCTACCCTGTGGCCTGCTGTTGTCTCCTTCAGTTTAGTCTAACAACATAGGATCCTAGAATAAAAATTGTTACAGCTCTCAAGGGAGCCTCAAGAATTACAGCTTTTTATATCTGGATCCACCCAGGCTGGGGAATCACAGCTAAAGCTTTGAAAAAAAATGCTCTAAAATGATAATAACCTAATGACCTTGGTGGTTGAGTGGCAGATTTGCTGAATTCAGTCTCCTAAGACAGTATGCAAATGTGGAAGCATTGGAGGGCCAGGAGGGACAGGAAATTGCAGGAGGAAGAAGAGAAGCTTTGAAACTGAGGGGAAGCCAAGCACTATCGCTGTTATCAGTGCTAAGGAAGTGAATGTGGCAATAATATCAGATTTTCTAACAACAAAACAGTATTGTAAGACGTACCTGTGTAATAGAATTGGAAAAGATCTGTTATACACAGAATCTCACTCATGCTAAAGGCAAACATAGATAGTTATGTGAGGAATGGGAAGCATCCCATCATCAGCATTATGTCACAGGGATATAGTTGGGAAAAGTTTGTAAAGGAAGGGGTCTAAGGAAAATACTGTTTTGCATCTCTCAATACAGCCTACTGCATGGTTAATTGCATTTGCATATATGCTTTTTTAATTATGATAATCATAATATTACTATGGAGCTTAAATGCTTATGAGTAAATATAATGATTACAGAGCTAATGAAATGCTAGTGATTACGTAAACTTTGAATAAGAATTAGCAATACTGTAAATATGGTTTCGACATGGGGAGAGACATCAGTAAAGCCTTTTCTGGGTAAATGCACATGAACAGGCCCAGTAAATACCTGCAGATGTGGATGGAGAAACAATTACTGAGAAACAGAGGCCAAAGCGGTTGCATTTTCATTCTGAGAAATGCAGGAATTCTCCATGTGGGATGTCTAGCCAGGCAAAGCTTCAGCTGTTGTGACTGCAGAGCTGCTTTGGCTGCCATCACAAAGTGCTCTCCCATGAGAAACGTCCTTCGGCGCGCTTCCTTGGAGACATGGTGGTAAGGGAGATGGCTGCTTCCCAAGTGGATGCAGGGACTCACTGCAGTGTGGCTTTTCCCTCCCCCTCCTGGCCCAGGATGGCTCCTGACAGAGGCTCTAGGAAAGGAGAGATGCTCCTGTGGGATAGCTGGCGCTGGATACCAAGAAGCCCGACACACTGAGACATGAGGATAGGTTGCAAGGAGGCTTCCAGCCAGCTCATTGGGGAGCACAGTCCTGCACCAAAGTGTCCTGGTGGGTGCAAAGCACCTGCAAGGTGACAGTGAAAGACTCCCGGCTTGAGGTACCCAGCTCTGGACGACCTTGGAAAAGCAGTTTTCACCTTGCTGTGTCTGGAGCCGAATCGATGCCTCCCAAGAGAGGCAGGTGCTGGGTGCTGGCATCCAGCTCTTGTCTGCGCTGGGATGGGGATAACGTGACCCACTTACTGCAGGAGACAAAGTGAGCTGAGAGACCCTTCCCGACAGAGCCAGGGTTTTTTTCTGTGTGCTGGGTTGCTCTGGAGTCACTCAGCCGGCTTCTCCTCTTGTGTTTGACATCAAAAGTCAGGACCCTTGTTTTCATGGCTTCTTTCTTTTGATTCTTCTTTCAACATATATATTTTTTAATCCCAATAAAAGCAATTGTTGATTCCAAGTCTGGGAGAAGCCTGATTCATATGGATGCACCCTGTGAAGCTGATGATGTCCTAAGATGAAGGCAGAGACAGGGAGATCTCAGCTGGAAAGCCCTGGTCTCGGCTCTGCCAGACTTGTGGAGCTGCTCTCAGCAATTTCTGCTCACAAGCTGCTCCCTTCGTCTGCTCCTGCAGCACAGCAGGGAGGGTGCAGACACCAGTGACACTCATACCCGATGTAAAGGTGGCATAAGGATCTTATACAATCCCGTGCCCAGTGTTTTGGGTGTCTCGCCTATATTAAACCACAGGTTTTCGCAAGCTTTGCAGCTTATTCTCTCTCTTGTGCTCTGGGTCTGACGAGCAGGCTCTGACAGCATCAGAAAAGGGACACAGCCCTGTTAGGAAAGGGATGAGCCTTGTGTGATGTCAGCTGCACCTGGCGCAAGCCCATGGAACGGCGAAGGGCAAGGAGGGCTCCTGCTGCTGGCTCCAGGCCAGGAGCCAGACCGGAGCAGCAGAGACACCGTTAGCATTAGCCACAGCTAATGATGTGTGCAGCAGGTCCTCCGGAGAACCGAGCAGCCCCCTGAGGCCAAGCAGAACAAGGTGCCCTTGCTCATCCATGCTCTACGCTTGCAGCTGCGATGTTGCCTGGTGACACTTTTGGGGGACAAGGCCGTGATTTGGGGTAAAACAAGAGCAGGGCTGAGCACTGTGCAGTGCTGAGGAGGTTGCAGGGGGCTGCAGCAGGGAAGGGAGGTGCTTCTGCTTCTAACCCATGTGCTGGGACCTGCCAGGGCAGCTGTAGGAATGGCTGAGCCGTGGCCCGCAGCGCGTGGCCAGCGGGCAGCCGCAGCTCGTTGCAGTCCCTCTCCAGCACTGCTGGGCCAAGGAGGGAAGTGGAGCTGGCACCAAGCCAGCCCGTTACGCAGCAGTTTTGTTTCCTCCCTCCAGCATGCAGCGCCTCTCCTTGGCAAGGCAGTTTGCCACCTTGCTCCTCGGGGGTCTTCTTACTCAGAAATCCTGAGTAAGGGGAGCCCCTTACTCCTTTTTCTTCTCCCTTATGCACACACAGAAGCATTGCAATGCACCAGGCTGCCCCTTCCCCACTCACCATCATATTTCTCTCCCCGCTCCACAGCTACATGCGCTGTAAGATCGAGGGGGAACAGCGAACGAAAGACGGGTTGAAGCTTCGGCACCGCTTTGTGCGGATGGTGCCGAGGCAGCCAAGCACGGCCCAGACCCTCTGGCAGGGAGTGCAGGGGAGCGGGTTCTGGGCCGGCCGCCCTGGCTGCGCCCCCTTCTTGGCAGGCTGCCCTTTCCTGGGAGCCGGCCCTTCTCTCTGGATTGGAGCGCGGCTCCCCGTCCCCCTCCCCGCACAGCAGCTTCATGCGGCCCTGGCTGGTGCATTGTGGGAAACTCCCAAGCTGCTTTTTTTTTTTTCTTTTTTTTTTCCCTTCCTCCGCCTCCCGCCCCGGAGCCTCCCTCCTCTCTGCAGAAGAGCCAGCTCCTGAGGAGGCACTTGGGCGCAGGGCCGGAGGAGCAGAGGTAAGGGCTGCACCTCCAAGCGCGCCGGGCAGCAGGGCGAGAGAGGCACACGGGGGCCAGGAGAGAGGTAGGGAGGCAGTTGCCTCCTCATCCCAGCTCTTCTCATTGCTCCTGCAAGGGCAGGAGGTGGAGGAGATGTGGACACAAGCGCAAGTCTCCGCGCTCCAGCTTTTTCACCCCACCGCCATCGCCGGGGACGTGCTGCGCTCGCCTGGTTGGGGCTGGGGTTGCTGCTGGCGGGAAGGCGCCAGCCCCAGGATGGAGGTCAGGAGCCTCGTGAGGCAGAAGCGCTGTAGAGGCAGCAAACTGGCTTCGGTTGCATAAAGCCGTATCCTGGAAATGATGCTGCCAGGGGCAGGAGGGGTAAACTGCATCAGCAGCTAGAATATTTTGATTTTAATAAGAAAAAAGGGAACCTGCCCCCACTACAGCCTGCTCTCCTTGCAAAGGTTGCTCGCTCTCCATTTCCTTGCTGTCCATCCTGGGGAAAAGGGTTAAGCAACTAAGTGCAGCTGGGACCGCCCAGCAGCCCTGCTAGTTACTCTTGGCACATTGGGGTCCATTCTGGGAGGACAGGGGGCTCCAATACCCGTGGAATGTCCTTTAATACTGCGTCCCCCACCTCCATCACGATGTTCTGCTGGAAAGGCAGTCATGAAGGGCAACCTGCCAAGGAGAAAGAGGGGGGGCAATGAGAGATGGCGGCGACAACAGTGTCTCCTTTAAGCTCTCAGGGATGTTGCACCAAGTGGGCGGGAGCACGGGAAGGGGGCAGTAGCCCGGGAAGGGGGCAGCAGCCCAGGGCTCCCGGTTAAGGTGGCGGTTTCCAGCACTCAGGTGCACGGGGAGCATGTCTGGAAGCCTTCCCAGTGCCGTGACGTTGCCGGTGCGCGTCTCGGGGCACCCGCACGGCCGCAGGGACCTGTTGATTCGCTCCCGCCTCGCGGCTCCGCGACCGGCCCGTGGCGACAGATGGGAGGAGGAGGACGTTTAATTCCCGGACACACTCGGCACGGGGGCAATGGGAGGAGGCGCCGCGCTGCCCATCGCAGTGCCCGTTCTCCTGGGTGGGGCTTACCCAGGACGCTGTTGGGAGAGGGAGGACGGAGGGGGCTGAACCGAGCGCTCTGCCGGAGTGCACAACTGACCTCTAAAAGTCCGACCTTCCCACGTTCGACCTTCAGCGTCTTCCTCCTTTCCTTCCCTTTCCCAGCCGTGGCGCCCAGCGCCAGCCTCCAATCCCAGGACTTTGCTGGCAAGACAAGGGGGGGAAATGCAGATTTCTCTCCCAGTTCACATATTTATCCCACGGCCACCATCCCCTCCTTGGGCTGGCTGCACCAGACCCATCCTGGGTCAAGCTGCTGTTTACCATGTCAGAGATGATTCTTTTTTTTTTTTCATTTTGGCTTGTGGCTATTGCTTTTGTGTGTGTGTGAGAGAGGGGTCCCATTAGCTGGCCTGGAAGTGACCTTAAAAAGCTAATTTAGAAGGGAAATCTGCCTTACCAGTGGCAAAATTGCGCACCACAAAAAAACAAAAGTAGAAGCAGAAGTAGCAAAACCGGCCCCATCACCCAACTGCTCACAGTGCTTCGATGGATGCCCTGCCAATGCCAAATAGCTGCCATCTGACAAGTCATCCTGGCTGAGTATTTTCCAAGAAAAGTCATCCCAGCAGAGTATTTTCTTTTCTGCTTCCCCAAATTTCTGCTGTAGAGTGAGTGACATTTAGCCTTGCGTCAAGGAAAATATTAAGCTCTATCACCTTTGGAAGGGCTAAAAGTCGGAGGGCATCTCTGAAAGCCAGAATTATAGCCAAGAACAAGCCAAGCAAAGTGAGATGTCAGAAGGGATGCTTAAAAGAAGGGATGTTTAACCCCAGCAAGGTGTTTTCTGTAATGCTCAAAATGTTTTTGCGTGTCTGAGAGCAGCGCAGGCTCAGCTGCATCTGAAGGGTGACGGCACTTGGGTGGCTGCCCATGCAACTTGCGTGGTTTTGCCAACCTAGGGCAGGATCTATACCCTGCGCAAGCTGGTGCCGACCCCTATGGACATCAAAGCCGGTGATTTGCCTGGCAGTTTTTGGAGGCAAATATACGGTAATGCTTCCCGTGTTTCTGCCATAGGTGACCATGTCCTTGGGTGGCTGAGCCTTTAGAATAGGGACTTGGTGTCGCTTTGGCAAAGTGCGGCGTGCCAGGCAGCGAAAAGCTTGCATCATTAGATGCCCCTTTGGGACCCTATGGGATGAACGCTGTGGTGGAAGCTTGAAGGAGTTGGTTTCATGGGGACTTTCTGACTTCAGAAAAGACCCCCTGGTGCCATGCATGGCATAACCACCGGGCACAGCCGATGCTTCCCCCCTGAGCAGGGAGGGAGGTGCCAAGTCTCGCTGGCATGGGGAGCAAGGGGCAGGGTCCCATGAGGGCTGCCACGCGTGGGGACAATGGGCAGATGATCCCCACAGCTTTGGCTGTGCCAGGGAAGATGCCGGGTCTTGGTGCACGGCAGCGATCTGAAGCAGCGGCTGCCCGTGAAGGCACTCTCAGCTCTCCGACACTCTCCCTGTCAAGGTTCAAAGGGTTTCTCTGACAGGGAAACGCTTAATGCCGGGCCAGGGTGCAGGGATGTGGGGAGGAGCAAGCGGCAGCTCGGGAAAGGGTTTCAGCAATAGCTCCTTGCAGCAAAGTGGGTCAACAATATTTACTGCAACGTGGTGCTGCTGTCTCCAAGCACAGCCACCTCCCGGCACGTCATCTTAAAAGGGAGGCATGGAAAAAAAAAAGAAAAAAAGGTTCCTGATGTAGTTGCATCGCCTGCACATTTTATCGCGTTGATGGTGACGTCAAGGTGGGGGAAAACAGGCGAGGTAACTAAAAACCTCCATGGGGGAGGTGCCTGCAGCAGCTAAACTCAACGCAAACATCTTATGTAAAGCTGCTATAATATTTATGGCCCTGCTGCGAGGCGCTGCATTACCTCATCTGTGTGTTCCTGGGGACGGGCAAGAGGCTTAGTCACACTCTGCCGTCACTTCTCTTAGGTGCTCATCATACGTTTCACTGCCCCAAAAGTGTTTCCTCCCACCACAGCTCAGAAAGGCAGGGAAATGTCATTTGCCCCTTTCATGAACTGGGGCACTGAGAAGTAAAATGAGGTGCTCAGAATCACAGCAAGTGCCTGGAACGAGGCAGGGAAGAGACCTTGTCTCTCTAGTCCTGTTGAAACCTTTCATCCTCTGGAGGGCAGCAGAAACAGAGGGACAGACCCCAGGGGAAGCAATCCGTGCGCCACCGAGGCAGCAGCCTGGTGCACGGTCCTCCAGGACACAGTACTTAGGGGCTAGATAAGAAGGTCAGGAGTCCAAGTGTGATCCCTTGGAGCTAGCAGCAAGTTTCAACTGCAGCAGGAGTGGAATTAGACTGTGTTCATCTTGGGCTGTTTTTACAATAACATCACATCTAAGACTTTTGGGGAACTTACCAATCCAGCACTAATGTGGCCAGCCATAATAACCTGAACGCTCTATGCTGATCCCAAGGTCTCGAGTTAGATAGAGGTCCCAACCTAGCTGACTCAGTGATGTGAGCAAAGTGTCTCTGGTCCTCCCTGCAGGGCTGGTATCATAGTGACCACTGTTGGCTCCAAACTGCAGGACGAGCAAAGCCTTGGGTGGGGAAGGCTCTCCATCAACCACACCAGGGAAATGGGTCAGCCACCTCTGGCTGTGTAGCTGAGTGGTTGATTTCTTTCTTTAAGGAGAGGACAGATCTGTTTGCTGGGAGCAAGATGGAAAATGAGGCCTTCTCGCTTGCTGATGAGCACAGCTGCTGTGTGAGCTCAGCCTCCCACAGACCCTTCACTCCCTTTACTCCTTCCCAGGGCCGCACCAGCTGCTGGGTCCGATTGCAGGCCTCTGTGGAAGAAGTAAATGCGAACCCAGGATATTTCAAGCAAGGTATTTCTGGCAGAGCTGGGTAGAAGCTCATTCTAAAATGTTGACTTCAAGTCAAGCCAGGCCTATACAGTGGAGAGGAGTTCAGCCTGAACAGTTTGTGTGGATATAGAGATACTAAAATGAAGCAGAGCGACTTAAATCAAAAGACACAACTGACTGCTGATGCCTCTTCAGTTTCCAGAAGCAGTAGGAGATGCTAGTGGATGGTGCAATCAATTTGATGAACAGATATCCTCAGAGGACAGTGCAGGTGCTGTGTTCAAGTCAGTGGCTCCTCAAAGTGATTGCCAGGGGAAGAAGCTGGGCTAACCTGGCCACGTGTCAGAAAGTTAATTCTAATGCTAGCTCTAATTCTTACCTCTCAGAAGACTGATATTTTGGCCTAGTCTTCTGGTAACAGCTGTGGAGGGACAAATCCTCATAATTTTTTAAATGAGGCTTTTATGATTTCTTGTATGAAATGCACTTCAGCTAGCCAGAAGCACACTGCCTCCTGCAGCGTGGTCCTCCCAGCCCATGCTTCTGGTCCCTTCTTTCCTTAATTCACTTTCAAGCTGTCTTTGGGACCCGGGGAGGTGCAAAGGACAGTCAGGTGCTGACAGAGTGCCTGGTACAGAGCACTTAGGTCTGAAGTGCAATGGTTGTCCACATCACCGTGACATGGAAATAGAGTCGGAGCTCATTTACTACAAAACTTAATGGTGTCTTTACCTCAGGGAGATCACCACAATGTCCTGTGTATCTGAGGGCAAAGAAGGGGTTGGATATAGGAGGCTGGTGTGAAAAATAGGCAAGCAGAGTACTGCAAAATACATCCTTCCACCTCCCTGTTTCTGAGTGGTCACAGGTCCAGGGCTGGCATTGTCCACCTAGAAATGGAAGTTTTTAAGTGACCCCTCCTGCTGTTGGACATACATTGGATATGTTGAACCCATGATCAAGCTTTCAGGACATGCTTGTGCATGGGGAGATTGGCTGATGGACTGTCTTTGGGAGAAGGCAGGCAGGTGAGAATGGTCTTGAGCTTCAGGATCTTGGTTCTCTGCAATAATCCCTTCTCTAGCTCACCTGTAACAACATGCTTGACTGCAACCTGTTTCTTCCTGATACCATGAAACCACAAGTGGCAATGAAGCAGCATTGCCAGGTGGCCCAGGCACATCCTCCACTCTCCTTGAAGAGACCTTCACCTGTCAAACCAAAATACTTTTGGTTTGACAAAACCTTCCTCAGCACATCAGCAAGTGGCCTTAGCCACATGCTCAAGCTGATTTCCAGTTTTCTTCTGACCACCTCAGATAAGACCTCTTTAGCAATGGTAATACTTCATACATCTATAGTCTCTCCCACCTGAGGTTCTCACATTGGTGAGTTCAGCTCCTTGTAACACAGAGTCAGTTTTCATGAGGCATTGAAGAAGAACGCTTAAGAGACATGCAAAGGTCACATAGAGAAGTCTGTGGCAGTGCTGGCTCTGCCCTGTAACAGCTCCAGCTTCTAAACAGCCTGGTCTCCCTGCACTTTCAGTTCACAGCCGCCTTCATCAAAACAATCAATTTTTTATGTCTTTTTTTTTTTCTTCCAAGAAGTTGTTTCTTTTCAGGAGCCTCTTCAAAGTGGCCAAATCCTAATTTCCCTATTTACATGCACAATCTGCCATAGGAACAAAATCTGAGGACTTCACTCTAAAATTACCTGCTCTTCACCTACCAGCTGTTGCTGGTGCCTGAATCCGTGAGGGTGATTCAAGCCCATGAGCCAGTTTTGGCAGGTGCAAATTGCACTCGCCAAAGGGAATCTGTGTGTCTGAAATGAGGGCTTTTTTTTTTCCATGCCTTAGAAAGCTACTTCGATCTTAAGTGACCAAATGCAGGCGTGCCAGCTGAAACACACAAAACCTGCCTAAGGGATCTGAGAAGCTCCTGGAATTAATTGGCATTCAGCATCCCTTACTCCTTGGTGATGGTGAAAACCTCTTCCTCTGTCTGTGTAAGAGCAATTGGCTGAGGGATATGATGAGGACTGCAGTGGGTATCACATTCTTGGGTACAACACATTTTAAGGCCTTTTCTGCTAATTTATGACCCTTACTACATGGCATTGCTGCAGGTCAAACCTGACCAGTAGTTTTCTCTGAGTATTTGCAAGTGGAGGACACTTGGAATTGGTAGCTGGATCCTTTTGTTGTTGTTGTTGCAAGTATAAATTCAGATAAATAAGGAAATGGCAAGATGTTTAACTCCCACCTGGCCAGCACAGGAGAGGTTTGGAGCCAGGCAGGACTCAGGCCTTACCTGCCTGGTAAGGGAGAGGATACAGATGCCTGGGCTCCAGAAGTGGACAGTGGAGGAAGGAGGTCTTGTTCCCTCCAGGACATGCCTTTTATTTCTAACTTGCAACAGCAAGAGGAAGATCACAAGGCTCCGGGATGGGGTTGGTCATTGAAGAGGGAAGAGGACAGGCCTTCTGTTCTGATAAAACTGAAATGACTCATCCCTTCCACTCAGTGCAGGATTGATGCAGCTTTCATCCGCACCCACAGGAGATGGAGGAAGAGATGCAATTTGCTATTTTGCTGGACGGGTGAAGTTGGGGCAAAAAAAAAATGCCCTTCAAGGAGGCAGAGGAATTTGTATTCCTGTGTTGGCTCTCCTGCCTTGGCTGTGGGTAGCTGGTAGAGCAATGGCTCCTACTGCACTGACCTTGGGAGCTGCAGCAGCCAGAAGCAGCCCCGGAGAACTGCAGTAACCGCCAGCTTCTTCTCACAGCTGCAGGAACCTCTGGGGCTTTTCTTTTCCTGTTTTCTTCTTGATCACTTGTTTCATCATCTCTGTTTCCTCTTCCTGGCCTGGGAAGAAGATAGTCTGCTGCTGCCAAGTGAAAACCTCCCTGAAAATGCACAGATTGTTAAACAAAGAAATGACATGAGGGAATGTGGGGGGGATGAAGTTGCTTTCTCACCAAACCTTAATTCTCAAGTACTGTTGTCTGTGTGGGAGGCAGAGGGAGGGAGCTGGAAGGGGGAGGACTGGATAGGCAGAAGCAGCAGAGGGACAGAGAGGGAAGAGAGGAATAACTAGATGTAATGAGCTATAAAGGAAGAAAGAGCAAAGGCAGATAAGCAGGTCATTAGAGAGCAACTTTCCTTGTGATGGAATAAATGAGGGATGGAGACAAAGGTGTGGGGGGGAAAAGTCTCACACCACTACACACAGACTTAGTTTCTGAAAGCCAGAGAAGCCCCTTCTTTTCCATCTCAAGTGGGCTGCAGAGATGCTTAAAGATAAGCACATCCTCATGCTCTCAAAAGCATGGCACTGAAAAGGGGAAGGAGGGCGAAAAGAGGAGGAGATGGTGCTCAAGGAGATGATGCTCTGCTTGGCAGACCAGCTATGGAAGAGGGTTAAGTACTTCAGTGCTCAAAGAGGATGCTTTGCTGGCAGGCAGCCCCCAAAGGGAAAGGCAGTGCAAGCACCTGCAAGCCCAGCACTAACCCCAGGTTTGAGGACTTGCTTTAGATGGGCATTGCAAGGGGCTGTATGTGTTAGCTCAGCACTATGGCACTCTCCTGGCTGAACAAGCAGCTAAGACGAGGCAAGGAGAGTCAGGTCACTGGCAGGAGGAAAGCTGAGAGAAGAAATCAATGGATCAGATAAATAGCAACAACTTTGGGATGAATTTTGCAGGATGCACCAAACTCCTTTTGGCTGACACAGACAGAAGTTTAAAATAAATGTCATGAAGCTCAAGGTTATACAAGAATCAGCATCAACGTGCAGGTATTGGAAGTACGTAAGGACCAAAGCAGTGGCCAAGTCCCTCGGGTTCATTTGTAGACAGTTAAACAAGGGCTGTGAGGCAAATGTTCCTGATGGCTAGTTCCACTGATGGAAAACCATGGATGGAAGGCCCTTCCATGAGGATACTTAAGAACTGCAGATATTTACTTTAGTTTAGTTTGGTTTCCAAATTTTTAAAACCTTTTCTAATCTGCCTAAGGGACTTGCATTCCTTTTGGTGACGCTCACTTAGAAAGCAAGAAATTATTGTAAAGAACTGCTTTTATTAGTGCATAGGCCAGGAGCAACACCACAGCTCTGCTGCTTCAAGGAGCCTGGCATCCAGATCTGTTCCATCAAGGGTATAGATGAGAGAGGACATAAAGTGAGGTACCTTGGAGTATCCCCATATCTCAGCAAAGTGTCCACACCACAATTTAACCCCACACTTCAGCTTAGTGAGCATCCAGGCTTGTGTTTCTGGGTGGTGAAAGATGCCCAACTGATCTGACCTCAGTGAAGAATCAGAGTGTTGACATCTTGTGTTTCAAAGGGGAGATCTTCAGGTTTTGATTTTCAGTGGCAAGAGAGAACATTGTTTCCTCCTTTCATTTTTCAGGACACCATTTAAGGCCACGTACTCTGCCATGTAAGCAAGTATTGCCCAGCTAGAGCCTGAAGCTAAACTGAATTGAAAATCTAAGGGAAGACTAGTGCCTTCTTTATTTAAAGCTGGCTGTGAAACCCTAGGGGCAGAATATCAGCCTCTCACTTTTCAACGATTCACCAAGCCTGATGCAGCGTGAGCTACAGATTTCCATGATTTTGGCATTGGAAGGCATCAGTGAAGCCATTAGACAAGAAATGGCTCACAGGGGACAGCAGCAGAAAGGGTAGTTTCTCACTCATGCCAAGCAGCGAACTGTTGCCCCATTTCCCTCTGAGCCCAAATCCTGTATTTTTATAAGTTTCTTCCAGTCCAGCCTTTCTGCCCAGCTGGAAGTTAAAACACAGAACATTTATTAGCCTGTTTCCTGGAAGAGACAGCAACACAGAGCTTTGCTGCAAGCCTGGGACCTTCTCCCTGTCTGCTATTAAAGGAGTAATCTAGACCCTGTGAGCCGTTTTGGAGCAAGTATCTATCTGCAGACACTGGTTGGCTCTGGAGGTTTCTGAGGAGCCTCTGGATTACTAATTCCAGATGTTTAACAAACCCCTACTTCATTTAGCAGACAGAAAGCTCTCGGCAGGCCCCTGGCAGTGCTGAAGTTCAAGGTGACAAGGTGACAAGGAAGCAGGTCAGGAGCACCCAGATCTGACAGCAGCCTCCTGCTCCTCGTTATCCTCCAAGCACCAAGCTGAGCTCCTGAACACCCAGCAAGCTGCCCTCTGGCTGCTCCTTTTCCTCCGCTGGGGAGCAGTAATGCTGTAGCCACAGGAGCCCCATCTCCCCGCTCACCCTGCCCAGACCTCATCCCACCTGGGCTGGCGTTGGTGGATGGTTTTTTTGCTGTGCTCTCACAACCCTCTTGCAGGCCGCTTGGTCCATCTGCTGAGCTTCGGATCCACCCGTGCTGTTCACTGCTTCCATCAGCTCCTTCGTGCAAACAGCTCCAGCTGATGGGCTGGGTGCTCCTCACCACAGGCGAGCCCAGCTAGCTGCTGCAAGGAGGAAACAGGAGTCAGTCCACACAATTGCACTGCAGTTATTCTATCAGCTCACACTAGCTGAGGAGATGGCCTTTGCTTTATTTTCCAGTAGCCCCACCCAAAACACTGCTACCACGATCCTTATAGCTCTGCTAGCTTTGGTAATCATGGAATTAATCCCTGCTTTTTCAATAGCAACCATCTGGATGGGGAATATCAGGCAAGATCACACACTTACCACTCGCTAAACGTAGCTGGGATGATGCTGCAGAACAAGCAGCGCGTTGCAGGCAGGGAGAAGCTACTGATCTGCTTTCCCGTGGAACAAAATGCCCTCTCCTTCACCTAGGAGGAAGGCAAATGTGTTGAGCAAATGAAAATTAAGCCCTGTTGGGTTGGAAATGAGTATATCTTGTCATTGAGGAACGGCATTGCCTCTATGGCTAGGGTGGGTGGGATATCCCAGGTGTGAACTGAACAGCCCCTGTGTGGGCATTTGTATTTACAGACTAATTTTGGGAATGAGAAGAGAGAGAAATGGGGCCCCATCTAAACCCTGGTGTACTCTCACCTTGCCAGCACCAGGCAGAGGGCAGATACACCGGTGATGGTAAAGAAGTGCCGCCACAGTCCAGGATATTCCCCGACCTCCAGCCATGCAGAGTTGTTTCTAAGTGTGAAAACTGTGACTGAGTGGAAGGGTTGTATGGGTGGGAGAGGTAAGAGGGGTACAGAGACCAAGGCAATGTGGACCTGGCAGGGAAGAAGGAAGGAACCTGGAAGACACTGCCAGCTTGATGAACATTGGCACCGCTCCAGTCCAACAGGCCGGCTTATAGTTTTTATGCATCACACTTAACTGTGGCAACAACACTCAAAAAAGGTTTTAGCCTCATTCTGTGGCCATGAAGTGTAAGTCTCTGTAAAATCCTGGTGAAGCACCTACCCCAGGCTTTGCTGGCAGCGATGCAGAAGGTTGTGGGCCCATCCTGCTTTCACATGATAATGCTGAGCTCTTCTTCCTCCTCCCTTCCCTCTGTTCTATTATTGGAGCTGTGCTTAAGAGTCCCATTGTGAGAATTCATTTCCCTGAGCCTTGTTCACCCAAGGAAGAAAACACGGAGCTGTATTCAGGGCTATGGGCTCCCAAGAGAAGCTCCGAGACCTACTCAGCGAAGCTCAAGAGTGACTAACTGACTTAGCCCATCTAAGGGCTCCAGGCTTGCCAAGGCTGGTTGCTAATTCAGTCACAGTGAAGGGCTTGCAGCCTTCAGCTGCTGCAGCCTGTTCTCTCCAGGACAGGCACTGCAGCATGTGCTTTGAATGCAGCCCACAATTCCTAAGGAAAGAACCAAGCGTTTTCCATGTGTTCTCTCCTCTCCTGCTGCCTTGGGGGGCACAGTGCTCGTTTCCTTTCTCCTCTTCACTCACATCTCCCTGCTCTGTTTCTTCTCGCAGGTGCTGTATCATGCCCAGGTAGGACCCACCACTGTCGGAATCATCCCAAGGCAACCGCTCCAAGGGCTTGAGCCATCCACCTGAGGGGACTCCTCAGCTTTCTCCAGCACCAGGGCAAAGGGGAAGAGGTGCCCGGAGCATCTGACATCAGATCGCTGCCCAGAGCATTTGTAGGGATGGATTCCAAAGGCAACGTCCGCAGTGGAAACAAACCTGATGCCAAGGCTCCCAGCTCGGGAAAGGTGGAAAAGCCCAACCCTGGGCCTGCCACGAATGCAGAGAAGAAGGAAACTCCTTCCAAAGAGCAGCCAGCACCTGCGGCTGCTGCCTCTACCATGAAGAAGGCAGGGAGTGATGCTGCTGTTGTGAACAACCACAGCAACCTGAAGCCCAGCCCCGCCGCCACGGAAACGCAAGAGGTCACCGGCCAGTCCCCTGACTCTGACCACAAGGAAAACAGCAGTGAGGAGTCGCCAGGCAGCATCTTTGACAACATGAAGCCCCTGATCATCATCGGAGGAGTGGCGGTGGCCACGCTTGCTGTGATTGTGGGAGTGGCCTTCCTAGCCCGGAAAAAATGAAGACGGAGACGGGAGGGGGCCGAGACCCCCAACCTGGTTGTATAGTTCCTTTTGGGACAAATGCATGCAGAAAATTCTATACATATCTATATATATATAGAGCGAGCTAGCTAGGTCAACAACCAGTACCAACTGCAACTCCAAGAGTCTTGTCAAGGACAACTGTGCCAGTTTGACCCATTGTGGGTAACTCCATGCACTCAGTGTGTTCTTTCATGTAATATATCTTGGCTTATATCACTGTGTATAGATTACAGCTTCTCCCGATTGGTGTAAATGATGGTGTCCCCTCCCCTCCCCTGCTGTCCTCCCCGGGAGACACCCCCATCTTTCTTGCAGTCCCCTGTTTTCAATTCCAAAGTGTTCTTTGTCCCATCCAGAGTCCCCGCTTTGTGTTTTGGTTTCCGTTTGGTTTAAGTTGGGCTGTGGTAAAGAAGATGGAAGGGGAGACGGAGCCTGGTGCCAAAGCCCTGTTCTCCCATCACCGCGTGCTGGGCTGGTGCTCAGCCTGCAGCCACCCAGGGCAGGGATATCAGTAGGCATCACAGGAGAAGGCAGGTCCTTGACCCAAGCAGCAAAGTGGTCTCTAATGGATGCCTGGCAACCTGCTGCTCAGCACCTCAACTCTAAACAACAAGCACCTCTAAGTGCCCAGAGAGAGCACGAGCTGGCCTGAGCCTGCAGCAGGGCAGAGCCAAGGGAGCACCTCGGGATGTCACGAGAAGTGTTTTTCTCCGGCCGAGCTGCCAGCTGGAGATGGAGCAAAGGGAGCCGCGCCGTGCCCGGAGACACCGGACAAGGGACACGGCGACCTCAGGCAGCCAGACAGCGTGTGTGGAGCTGCTTGCCGTTGGCAAGGTCGTGTGGGCAGCGCTCAGCGACGGAGACACTTCGGTTTGGATCTAGGATGTCCTTAATTTAGGCCATGCTTTGCAGGATGCTGTGAGCTCAGCGTGAACTCAAGTCAGCTGGACCCTTCTTGTTCGTTGCCTGGGGCTTTGGATCAGGCCTTTCATCTGAATGTTTTCCCACTAAAGGCTGTGGCCTCTCTGTACATGAGGAGATCGAGAAAAGAGAGAAAAGATGTGGTTTTAGGGGCAGACAGGATCTAGGACCCTGTAAGAATAGTTTGGAGCCCATGAGATATGTTTTACATCAGGGAATCCTATCCAAGAGCACTGAAAATCCATGTATCGTACAAGAATCTCTTTCCTCCCTCCTATGACTGTAGCAGGGATTTGTGACTTTTCCATGCTTTGAAGCTGGAAATAATTTTCCAGGGCTCACGGAAAGATGGGTTTCATTGGTGAGTATCTCTGACCAAAAGCCTGACCTTGTGAGGAGGAAGGGAAGGAAGGCAGATGGCAAGAGAGTGAGAGTGTTTAATGCACTGGCTGATGCCCTTCCCGAAACACCAAGGGCAGATCTCATTATTCCGAGGGTTTCTTTTAGGCTATTTTGGCTTATATTCTGCTTTTAAACAGGGTCAGTGCTGAGATGGGGTCAGAAGCACAGAGAACGAGTCCTTGGAGCTCACCAGGCCGGCTGTGGGAGTGATGCTTCACAGGCGCTGTGAAAAGGAGATCAAAACAGACTAGGAACAGGGCCTAAGTGCATGGTGTTTAACTGAGCCTGGATGTATACCAGGATGTGGGTACCAGACAAAAAGAAAAGGTGAACACTCCTGCGGTACTGCAGATACTAGTGGGTAGGATGGTGGATGTGTATGACTCAAGCTGGTAATACCTCTCTTGGCCCACGTCTTTCTTATTTATTTCCAAATTTGGCTTGCTGGGTACATACGACCTCCCAAAACACAAAGCCTTTGGCCACAGCTTGGTCATTCCTGTGCTGAGATCTGTCATCCACCTCTTTTTCCCAAGGCTCTGAGACTATTCCCAAAGTTTGGGAATTCCCAGTCCCATTCTAATGCCACCTTCAGATGAAAAACAGATTCAACACAGCTAGAATTTTAGGTCTACATCTACCTTTAGCAGTACAGCCTAAGCGACATGTGTAGGTTGGGTTCACACTGGTTTTGGGCCGTGTGCTAGCAGCCACAGGTGAAATCCTGGTAACTTAAAGCACTTTTTGCCTGTATTATGAATGTGTATTATTTAGAGCCTGGAAAACTTCTTGTTATTGAACTAGGGGTCCACAGCTGGGTGTTTCTATAACGTCATTTTTGTCTAAAGAACTGATTTTCCCTCATCCTGTTTTGTCAATGCTCGGAGGTTATTTGGGAAGCGGAGGCATGAATGATAGAAGGGGAGCATGAAAAGTGGTGGGAAAGCAGAGATGTGAAACAGAGATGCTCAGCAACAGCCCTCAAGGGAAGCACAGACTAGAAGCAAATAGCAACACGGTCCAGCCAGGAAGCCCATCTCCACAACTGGGAGGCCAGTGCCCACTGGGGACAGCAAAAGGTGCCCTTAGAGGCAGCTACCAGAGAGCCCTTCTGGGGCTCTCCTTCCCTTAGACCTCCAAATCATGAGATTCTTGGCTACAGGGGAATTTCAGTCATGTTGCTCACGAGGGAGAAGATCTGGCCGTCCCCGTTCTGATTCACGTTTTGCCCGTGTAGGGTTGGTGATTTCCAGACAGTGACTTCTGTTTTCAAGAGTCCTGTCTGTTCGAGATGCTTCCAGCTGCCCTGCCTGCTCTGTCCCTCTCAGTCTCTGGCATATGAGTTTTCTAATGGTGTGTGATAACGTGACAGCTACTCTGCATTGACCAGGATAGACTGATATGGGGAGGAAAAGAGAATGACCGCTTCCCTTGAGTCTCTCATTATTTTTTTTTAGGTGTTTTTATATCTTTGCTTCAACCTTTGCTAACAGAAGAGGGAAAAACAGTTCTCAGCCAGCATGGGCCATGACCTCAAATTTCTGTTCACCACTAAACCCCTTCTTAGAGAAGTCAGATGCAAGGCCAGGAATTTCATCTGAAATTATTCAGATGAAATTTCAAATTATCTAAAAAAAATCATAGTAACGGCGATGGGCCCGCAGCTCATCATCTGGGAATGTAACCCTATGCTCAGTCTCCTTGGTATGTCCTGCCCCTAAGGGATTTTTCATTTATTGGGATTATTTAACACTTTTGTCTGCTGTCCAGAGCTTTGTGGTGGTTTGGAAAACACCTGTGTTACTGTGTGTGCTTGTGTATGTGTATATACACAACCCTGCCTTCAGGACTATTCTGTATATGTATGGATGGATGCATACATATAATATATATATTTATATCACTGCAGTCTGGGTAAAGCCACACTCTTGGAAGGAAAAAAAAAGTAAAAACAAAACAGACCCGGAGACGCCCCGTCATTTGTTCCCCTGCATTCACACAGAGTATCTGTGATGTCTTTTTTTGTGCCATCTGCCCCACGCCATACAGCACATCAGCTTCCCTTTTTCCTTTTTTGTTCCTGGTTTCTCATCACTGCACAGAATGTACGGCTAGCGAGGTGTTGAATGTACAACGTCCCCACTGCGCTAGAAGCTCAAAACTACCTTTCCCTCCCCTCGATAGGCATGCGGGCTACTCGCTTGAACACAAGGCACTTCTCTTAGGCTATACTGAACTATACCAGACTGGGCTGTGGCGTTCTTCAAAGTGTGGGTCTAGGGGTGGTTGGAGGCAGGTAGATGAAGCATAGAGGCCATACAAGCTCCTATGCACGCAGCTGGGCCAATGCTCCTCAGTCTCGACCTGCCAGGGACTCCCGTTTTTAGCAGACACCTCCTGCTCGGCCTTGATGTGCCAGGTTCTGTGGTGGCTTCGTTTTGAGATCAAATGTCCAGTGAGAAGTAGGCTGAGAAGAGCAAATTCATCTCTCAGCATCAGAGTGAGACAGAAGGCTTAAATGATTGAACTCGCTGTGCTAAATAAATAGTTCTTTTCCTCGTACTGAGCACATGCCGTTATTTGCTTGATGTTATTCTTTGTGTGGTGTTTGTGATATGAAGTCTTTTTAGTGATATCTCCACTTGGAGAACGAGTTATTGCTTAAAACTGATAAGATCCTGCGCTTGGGATTTGAAGAGATCTAGATTGCTAGTTTACTCTTTTGAAAAAGTCTATAAATTAGAAATTTTGGAAAAAAAAAAGATTTCACAGACATTGCAGCGTATCACTGAAACTGTAGGTTCAATTACGATGCCTGATGTCAATCTATTTTTAAGGAGCTGTAAGTTTTAGTCTAACACAAAGATGTTGTTATGGTCCCTTGGGCAACTCAGTAGGAGGTTTTCCAAGCTTGTAACTTTAAGAAAGCTGGAACGGATTCCATTTCTGCCTCTTTCTACTGATTTAACAGGCTATGGATAAGTCCTCTTACTCTCAACAGTTCTGCAGAAGGAGACAGACTAATCTGGAAGCCAAAGGATAAAACTGACAGCATTTTGAAGATGGTAAGAATGCATTTTTACAGGTGCTGACCACCCCTCAGGCTCAAATGTAACAGAGCCCTGAATATTTGCTTGCTGTTAAGCACTTTTTAGCTTCAGTGATGGAAAATGTATTTATGCCTTTGCCGAGTCAAGACTTTAGGGATTGATCCATAGGCTACTGGAAACAAGGGGAATTTTCCCACTGGTTTCAATACACCATGATCAGTCCTTAAGATCTTATTGGCACCAGGGATATGATTGCAGGTCACTATAAATATTAAGCCATTTCAGTGGCAGGTTCTTTAAGCTAACACAAGTATTTCTTAGTCCTTCTGCTGACTGAAGTCTTCTCCAGGCAGCCATGCTCATAGTCATGCTTACACTTACATTAATATTTGTGTTTAAATAACAATGTAACTAAAAACCCTAGAGTTCGTAAGAGGAAAAGATTCCTGCCTTAAAAAGTTGCCTTCCTTTTCGGGAAATGCCACTGGGGTTTAAAGCAATTATCATTTTTGACTGTTCAAATGGGTCAAAAGTAATCCTGGAGATTTGAGGGAAAATGTATCATTCAAAAATAAATAAATAAAACGTGAAATTCCAAGAATTTGATTCAGCTCTGCCGCTGATTCAGTGCTTCAATTCAGTGCTTCTTGAGAGGGTATGAAAACAGTGCAAAGAAATGCAGAAAAAATACACAGCATCATTATCTTAACACCTTTGCTGGGTTCAGCAAATTTTGCAAATTTACACATTCTTTTTTATAGCCTACCCACTTCTTTTCAAAGGGAAAAGCAAAAATGACCAATTCCTTATAAGCCTTAAAATTAAACTTTGCTAGCTGGCTTTTCCAAGGGCATTTTTGTTAGCACTGTTCAATGTTAAAGGTTTTACAGAAAACAGAAAACTGCCTTAGAAGTTGGGCATCTCCTTCTGTAAAGGGGGTTGACTTTGCCATCAATAATCAAAATTCTTAAGTCTTAGCTGCTAATTTTGATACAGTTTTTGAGGCCCAGAATCAGGACGTTTCCCAACATTTACACTGGAGGACTTTGGTCCTTTATTCTTTTACAGAGCAATTCACTGATGTTGAAAGGCTGACCTGGACTGGCCGCATATTTGACAACTGGTCTTAAAACTGCTGCTCCTTCAGCAACGATTCCACTGTGGTGCACAGCCATCTTCAGGGCCAGGGAACACAGTTCTACTCAATTTCTATTGAAATTATGCTCTGTGGATTACAAAGAAGCCAAAGAGGACAACATGAACATGGTCTGTCTCATACTGTGGATTAAATATTGCTGCTGTTTTCTGTTCGTAATCATCCCTAAGCACTCATCTTGCAACGGCTCTTTTGGCTCCTTATTCTTTTCCCAACATCTTCTGCCTCTGTTTGGATTGCAATTCAGTTCTCTCCTGAAGCTCACCTCCTTGGAATATTATTTGATTTAATGGGAAGTTTTTTTTTCTGCTACATTGAGAGCAAAGCGCACAAGAGCTCAAGGGGAACACGTGGCAAAAATGAGATGGTATTTAATCTAGCTTCATCAAACTGAATGTAGCTGTACGGAACGTTGCTCTCATTGAGTTAGGTTGTGATGTCTTGATATCTTGAGTTAGGTTATGATGTTTCACCAGTACAGATGATGATGTCAAGTACTACCAATGGTACTTCAATTTAGGTGAGAGATGCTAGCTTGGAACATGCTCTCTGTGTCACTCAGTTTGACTTGGCTGAGCCAGTTCCAAAGACACTTTTCTTTACCTTTTATTGCATCTTCCTACGAATAGCTTAGATCACGTTGCCTTGGTTGACTGGCAACCAGAATTTTAATCTGGCACTTTTATGCCTCCAGCCAGGGCTTTTGTGACAAAGACTTTTCCAGATCAACAGCCAAGCCATGTGACCAATTTCACTTTCTCTGCCCATATTCCTAGACTATTTGCCCATACTAGGTTCTCAACCAGCAGAGGGGACCTTGCTTTGCTGGTTTCTGAAGACCTGCCTGATTCCTTGCTTTGCTTATACTTTACTCCTCAACTATACTCCCCTTTCTTTCCTCAATTTTTTTCTACGGCAATTTTGCACACACGACCAGGCACTACCACAATGCAGAGGTAGATTTTGGGTCATCCCATCCAAAAGATATAGCAAATATTCAGCTGCAGAGGAACCCTGAGGAATGAGAGACTGTGTTGTACACCAGGGCACACGTGGTTTTCATATTCTCTAACTGCTGAAACTCTCGAGTTAGTTTAAGTGTCAGAGACCGCCACATGCTGAGTGCTCTCTTGTGCCACAGAAGCTCAAAACTCAGGTGCTCTGAACATGTAGCTGGCAGCTCTCTCTCTTGTGGTTGCTTTTCCAGGACAGTGAACCACTGCAAGGGCACAAACTCTTCTCAAGATCACAGCTCTGTCAGGACTGGGCTGCCTGTCAGTTGGGTGCCAGGTTGCTCACAAAATACTGACACTGTACCTGCATACACATGGCTAAAGCCAGTGCCTCTTTGGTCTCCACATTATTGAAGCAGCAAACACACGGGCACAGAAGGGAGGTCCTCAAACGGTTGGGGGCTTCCTGGGAGCTGAAATCAATGACTGGCATTTCAGTGGGCCTTAGAACCTGCTTACGTGCACGGAACATGCTGCAGCTCTCTCCTAGTCCCCATTAGCTGCAGGACCAAGGGCATGGAAGACACAATGATTACCCCATTTGACTAGGCAGCTTGAGTGTTGCCATTCTACACAGGAAAATAATGCAAGACTGCTGGGCCTTGGAAATCCACATCTCATTCAACTAATCTTGCTGATAAGCTGATACTCAAAGCTTGCAGGTGATGAGACAGATCATGGTCACTGATTTTCCAAATAACACGAGTTTGGCTCTACCCTGCACTATTGCTCTGCTTGCTGTTTTGCAAAGTGCTTGCTCTGTTCACATGCCCTGATATGCAGCACACTGCGGGTCGTGTTCTCTGCTGCTTGATGCTATGCTCTCCTGACAAAATAGATCTGGTTTTACTGAAAAAAATATAGATCGTATTTAAGAGAATTTGGTCAAACAGATTTTTTAGTTTCTCTTGTTCCCGTTTCTTCTTCAGTTTCCATTTTCCTTTGGTTTCTCATAATGCAAAACCCCGGGCCGAGATGCAAGAATACACGTTCTTGGTTGTTCCTGTCCAAAAATCCCATCAAGAAGAGAGGAATATTTAGTTATCTTTGCAACAGCAGAGACCTGCATCATATCCCTGGTTTTGACATAGGAGCTTCAAGCAGTCAAATTCTGGGGCAATGTGGTAAGAAGGACAATGTAACACTAACCTTCCTCATTAAAAAACAAAACAACAAGCAAATCATGTGGCTTTCTTAGTTTTTGAGCAGCCCTTGTTAATCTTCGCACCTTTTGCCGTCACAGGTGAGAACTCTTTCAACTGGCAACTTTTAAAGGTGCAATCTCAACTCTCCAGTAAAAATCAGCTCTTCCTGTGATAGGTGCAGGTTGTTTACGAACTTGTGGAGAAAGTAAAACTGTAGAAAAGCAAATTGAAGGTCAGATTACAGGAGATTTTTTTTTCCTCGTTTTGCTTTTATTTTATTACTTTTCCAGGGACTGATCCAAAGCCCTTTGGAAGTCAAATGGAAAGGCTCAGATATTACTGGGGGGAAATGCCTGATGTCATGTTTGAAGCCACAGGCACCTTCTCCCTGGTATCAGTGGGTTTTGAATCAGCCCCTGAATGTGTTTTCCAATTAACAGTATTTCCGAGTGACACCTTGATTTCTTCCCTGTAGGAACAGGCCTGCTCGTCACTTACACATATTTACCTGTGTTCAACATACAGGTTCATTTTTTTATTATTATTTTCAAAAGCAATATGCTCTTAGATACATTTCCTGGAGGGAAATGGACACCTACCTACACACAAAGCTATACAGCTAATTTATACCTTGTTGAATTTATAACCTTGTCTATGCTTCTATGGACACTTTGTATGGGCTGCAGCTCAAATCCTAAAATAGTCAAGAATTTTTCCTTTCCCATATAGTATTCTATTTACTTTAATTTAAAAAAAAAGCGTATAAATGCAATAATGCAGGTAGACTAGAAATACTAGATTGAAAATTAAAGTAGTTTAGCTTGTCCCGTTGTGACTGACAGTGTTGTACGACACCCAACGCTGTACCCTAACATTTTCCAGGCTTTCTATGTAGCTGAATCTAGTATTAGCTTTGAAAACCCATTGTATGACTGGCGGGTGGATGGGTTGGAAACGTGTGCTCTCTACACACTGTATGTTACTCACATCAGAAGCTGTATGGCCACTCCATATGCTGTGAAACTGTAAATGATTCCCAGTACACCTGTAACTCTTACCAGGATTGTGAGAAATAAACTATATATAGATATATATATACATAGATATATTGTATAATTCCTCATGGGAGCATCTTTGTGTATTTGGGTGTATAAGTGAAAATGGCTGCTCTTCCCCCTTACTCCTTAGTCACAAAAATGTTTCCTTCAGGATAACTATTAAACTAGTATTAAAGAGCCCAATAAGAACTACAGTGAAAGACAGCCCCAGCCCCCTCAAAAAACCCAACCTACTGAATTAAAGCAGACCAAAGACGATGATTATTCTTCCCACAGAGGAATTAAGGTGTAGAGCGATTAAACGACTTACCCAGAGGAACAAGTCAGGAAAAGGCCTAAGGGAGGAGAATTTCAGCAAGAGATTTCATGGTAAATGAGTTGCCTTCACATTGTACCAGCTGTGAGCAGGGTTTCTGCAAAGTCTGCTGGCCTCGGGAAATTACTTTCTTATAAACTGGGAAGGCAAAGACTGGAAACTCCTTGCGGACTGGTAAAAAAAAGGGCAGCTTTTAGTTGCAAAAGCTGTAAATATGAGAGATTCTTGCTGTGAAAACTCCGTGGAGAAGGCAAATTGTAGATTGTCTTAATATTCCCAGAAGCAGAGGAGTAAGTAGATTCTTTTTGTCCACATTTGAATCTGAGAAGCCGGTGCAGGCGGCGTCACCCCTTCCAGGGATAGATCAACTATCTCCTCTTATCAGCAGGGAATACGCAGGCATGACTGGAAAGGCAGGAGGGATAGTGGAGCAAGAATTGATGCTCTGATCTGGAAGGCTTCCCCGTAGCTTAAAACCAGTGCAGGTCGCAGCCCAGGACATCCTCTTTGGTCTGGAATGAAGCAGTGCTCTTTGCTCTACGGAGATGGGGAAGAACAGCCTGGTGAATCCTCCCACTGATCCTTTTCCAACAAAAATGCCTTCTCACCGCCAAAGAAGGCGGAAACATTGTTGGCAACTATACAATAAGGAAAAAAAAGAATAAAAAAAAACTAAACAAAACAAAAAAAAACACCCCAAAATGCTCTTGCTGGGTCCTAAAAAGCAGGTCCGATCCTGCAAGGGCTTCTTTGCAGACATGCAGAGCACAGCCACCCACCAAGCACCAATAACATATGGCATTATATAATTTGAAGATGCACACGGTAGAGCTGGTTTTATAGCAGCCTGACTGTTTTCTCTGGCTGGGATGATTCACTGCTGGCTAAAGAGGTGATTCAAACTGAGCTGAAGCAGAGAAGCCTTTAACAGTTCCTTTCAACAGCTGACTCCTGTCAAGGAGATGCTGAGAACCCTTTTGCAACCATGTTAGGAGCTCCCAGTAAAAATAAAGTCTGAGAGAAATCTGGAGCGGTTCTCCTTTGGGTGAGCTGCCAGGCAGGGCTTCCAGCAGCATTTCTCTTAAAAGACAGGGGAAGGGCACAAAATCCACCTGAAAACTTGGCTTACGCTGCTTTAATCTCCCCCATCAACTACTTCTCTCCAGCACATCCTAGTGTCACAGGCTCTACCTGTGACTGAACCCTCGCTGATTTTGCTGAGCAGAGGAATCCTGTGCAAGCTGTTACACCACGTGTACTGAAAAGATAGATGACGGATGGGATGGGGCAAGGACTATCAAAAGCAGAGCTCAAGAACACTTAGCTAGGGCCAGCTTTGCCCTCTTGGTCCTCACTAACTGCATCAACGTCTCTGTGGTTTTTCCCTGCTACAACACCAGCCTGCAGAGCATTTATCAGCTCAAGAGGTGACTGAAAGTGCAGAGCCTTTCTTAAGAACTGTTTTATAACTGGAAAACCACTTATTTTATAACCAAAGGACTCTCCTTTTACGAGTCAGACCTTGCAGGTTAATCCATGCCGGCTTAATGGCTGCAAGAGATGAAGCTCATTATGCACTAAAGGTAGATGCATTAATCAGTATTTTTATCATCCCACAGTGCCAGGAAGGAATTAGTGACCCTGTAGACAGTCCAAGTGCCACCCTCTGTGTCTTCCTACCTCATGGCTAGCACAAGG
>NW_010578078.1:40378-69938 GCF_000705375.1 Tinamus guttatus
TTGCCCAGCTGTGCTGCGCGTGCCTCCCCCTTGCCCAGATGTTTCCACATGTGTGAAGACATGTATGTGCTCTTTGCGCGTATCTGCATCATGCAGTGCCAGAAACATAGCCATAACGTGGGATAATGTACTCCTTGAATTTCAAAATAACCCTCTGAAATTCCTGGGAGCTCTTAAAATAAGCAAAAATCCAAGCCCTTGTGCCTGGCTATGATTTTTCTAGTATGCTTTGGTTTAAAATGCAGTGGCTCTGGCCTTTAAAATTGTTATGCTTTCTCTTGCAGGTGTGTCAGCCCAGTCCTTCCTTCATTGCTTCACACTGACTAGCACTGCTTTTAACCTGCAAGTTGCTACCCCGGGGGTAAGTACGGATGGGATATTACTGTGATTTATCACAACTAACAGCCCACCGATCAAAGAAGTTTTATGCTAACTATTTTTGAGAGATGTTTTATCTATACCAATTGAGGTACCCTTTATTTATTTATTTATGGTTTTCTTTATATTGAAATGAAGATGTCCTTCTCATGGTTCTGAACTTTGCTGTCCAGTATCTCTTTTCCTCAGATTGGAGACTCTTAACATCCTCAGTAGAAAAAAAAATAGAAAACTTTACTATTTTGATATCTATAGTCCCACCAAATCTTACATGTTTATGCTTCCAGAAACAAAACAGGTCTCTATAGTATATTTAGTATATGTGTGTACTAACAACAGTCTTTGAAACGTGTTTCTGCTAGGGGAAATCAATTGATTTTGTGGACGTGAATGAAAATAACATGCGCTGGATACAAGACTTCCGTATGAAATCGTATGCAAGCCCTGCCAAATTGGAGTCAATTGACGGTAAGGGTCCCCAAAATTGTCATCTCCATTTGTCATCCCCATTTATTAGGGAAGCAGCGTGTATATATATGTATATATGCTTCTTCATGTTAGGATACAGAAAAGAAATACATCTTGTGTTTTAAGACCAGCTCAGAGAGCTACAGCTTTTTTATTTTTTTATCGTTGAATGACAAATGTATTATGTGTTGCTAATTTTGGAAATTAACACAAACATTTTCCTAAAGTAGAAGCCAGCAAGCACAATAGCTTTAAGCTTTGTCTTGACTAGATTCTCTCATTGGAAATGTATGTTCTCTGTCTTTAATAACTGTTTTCCCTGCATGGATCTGGTTTCTTTAGTTCATTAAGTTTCTATAGTAATTAACTGAGCTCTGTGGTATTGTCATAATTTTGTCAAGCCTCAGATGGCTCATTTTGCTTGTTATTTGTGTGACAGTTTGCTTGTCCTTTTTTTTCTTTATAGGTGCTAGATATCACGCACTGTTGATCCCTAGCTGTCCTGGGGCTATGACTGACCTTGCAAACAGTGGCTACCTTGCTAGGATATTGCAGCACTTCAGCACTGAGAACAGTGAGTGAACATCCTTAGATACTTGTGTTGAATGGAATACTCTGTAACTGTTCATGCAAAACTGTTACCTTGCCCAAACTGCTTTTTACCTTGTAGTAACTACTTTTAGGCATAATCACAGAGGTTTCAAAGATTTAAAAATGTTTACATAATTGAAGAATGTTGCAGCATGCAGAACTGGAAACATCTTCCTTGGATAAACCTGTGCTCTCTCTAAAATAAGTATCCTCTTTCCGTGAATGTATAAAAATAGCATTAGTAGATTTTTTTGAATACATTTGTAAGAAGGGAGGTCTCTGCCTTATAGTGATAAAGGATAACCTATCTGAACTCTTCAGTTCAAATAGAAATTGAATTTCAGATATACAGAATCCTTGCTGAGGCCCTGATAAATCAAGACTTGTGTCACTTGTGGCAACTGTCATTTGAACATGTGCCTTTACCTTGGGCTAATGGGCTTTTAGCCACCAGTAACTCTTTGCAAGACTGGGGAAATTCTTCATGCAGTGTGCAGAAAAAAGCACTACAACCTAAGAGCATGTAAACAGTATGGTATAATTTTTTTCAGGTAGGCAGTACACTGTGACATGAGGAATCTTGTTTTGGGTTGGTGTAAAGATACTGTTTCTGAAATGCACCTTTTTTTTTTAATATATGAATATATAGAACCTATTTGTGCGGTGGGGCATGGAGTTGCAGCTTTGTGTTGTGCCACCAATGAGGATAAATCCTGGGTGTTTCAGGAATACAGCCTGACAGGGGTAGGTAACTTCTGCTGTTTAAATTTTTTTCTGCATTTGATTATCAATTTGGTACCTGAGACTTGCACTCAAGTCCGTACAAAATGGCTTCTAACTCGAAGTGTGGCTAGATACGATGGATATTTTGTTAATATTTTGTTAATAGTGCGGTCATATATCTGACCTCACAGACTACTGCATTTATATGGAACCTACACCTGCTCATCAAGTTAGTGCAGAATTTACACACAAAATTAGGAAATGAAGTTGGGGACCCTCAAAAGCCATCAGACTCCTGGTGTGCTTATATTTGGTATTGCAATCTGTGATAGAATTTTTATAGTAAGATATGTAATATGGCCTAGTTTTGGTTCCTGTGGAAACCATTAAGTTCTTCTCTGCGTGTGAAAACTGAACTATTACATTGAAAGTACTCATTAATTTTTCCTTCCTCATGAAAGTGCAGACCTATTTAGGTGCTGGACTTTGAAATGCATGTGACACAGCATTTGTATCCAAACATGCATTTCATAAGGAATTTTTAGTCCAATACTTTCTCTTTAGTAACATAATGCAGCTCTTTAAAAATGTACAATAGGGCTATTTTTTAATTCTTTTTTATTTCTTTCTATTTTAAAATAGTCTGTGTGGTTAGTTAAGCAAATACAAGAGTGAGAACATCCAGTTGCAGTAACACTTTACTGGGGTGCTGATCTTGATATAGAAATTGATTGCTTCTTGATATGTAAATTTCGTGTACCCCACCAGACTCTCTGTGTAATCACAGCTAAGCTAAGCACAGCTAAGTGAAGTGTTTTAAGCTCTTTGTCAAAACTCAGCTATAATTCTCTGTTCCGTGGATACAAGATGTTGTTTCCTCTCTACAGTGGTAATTACACTGGATTTAATTCAGATGGTAGCCAGGAGCTTTATATTCCCTGCACTTCGTAGTGCAGAAAGCATATTTTAAAACTTGAAAACTAGCCACTTGGAAATTTAATTAAATGGAATTATAAATACAGTTGCAAGGCGTGATGGTAGTCCCTGGAAAGCTTTCAAATTTGGGGAAAAGAGAATCACAGACGTGACATCCATTAGGAATGTTGCTTAGTCAACCTAATTAAAGAGGAAACGTTTGAATGCTCATAACACAAAATGCAGTTATCCTTTGTGGTGGGAATTCAGGAACACTTACTTCGCTTGATGCTTCAAGTACACTTGGTGTCATTGGTGTCTTTTTTTTGGCTCACATATGAATTTTCGTTTTGCTCCTTACAGATGTACATAGATGACACTTACGTTCATTCTTTTTCAGCCCTCTGTGTACGAACTAATAAGGCAGCCTAATTTTGCCAGTTTGCCCATTATCGTGGAGGATTTTGTGAAAGATTCAGGAGCAACATATAGTGGTAGGTAGTGATCTTGTCTTTGTAGCTGAGTGCTGAAAATGGATGTCATTTTTACACAGGTGAACAGGATTCTGACAGGATTCTCTTTAGAATCATAGAATCATAGAATGCTTAGGGTTGGAAGGGACCTCTAGAGATCATCTAGTCCAACCCCCCTTACTTGTATTTTTATTTCATGGGTGTGTAAACCAAAGCCTAGTAGATTCAGTGTCTACGAACACTCTTTTACCCCAGGGTAAATAGGAATTGGTGCATCCTACAGTGAAAGAGGAACATGCACTGCAGGGAAGAGGGTGTGCGGGAGTTACCGTGGACCTGCTGATTCACGGTGACTCGTCACTGTCTCCATTCCCGCAGGGAATTACGCCTGTGTGTGTAGTCCCTTGTCCCCCTGGCAGGGAGCGTGTGCTGGGCCCAGGGAGGTTAACTTCTAGATACGGAAATTGTTTTTTATTCAGATAAATGTGGTTCATCTTTTTAAGTTGGAGGGAGTATGAACAATTGTGCCTTTGCTTAATTGCTTAATAGCTGTGAATAAAGTGCTGTGGCAAATCTGGTTTTGCAATGTTTTCTTTTTATCAAGCACTAAGTGGACATTATTAATACTCACAAATGTTAACAGTTTGACTGTCAGACTGTATAACCTCAGGTTCTGCTGTGTGTGAGACAATAAGTGTCTCAGAATACAGAAATGTTGCTTTTCGATGAGAGTGATAAGGTGCCTGTGGTATTTAAGCTATTAATCCTTTACTTGATAGACTAGTGCCAAACAATAAACTGATGCTGTGTGACAGTCAGTCACACACAAAGAATAGGCAGGCTCTCAAGGTCACATATGTATCTTCTCTTAAAAGAAATGCCATTGTCTTATCAAAGTGCTGCATATTCTTTGTTTTATTCTCTTCCAACCCTGTACTATCAGCATGTCTAAATGGCAGAATGTTTACGTGGCATTTTGTGCTTTTTAACTGAGCTGCTGCTACCTCTTTCTGCATAATTGGCTCAGTAATGACAGTTTAAAAGCTAATGTCACACTTGCTTGCTGGTAGTTGCTATGTCATATATTTTGGGGGTATTTGAAATAGTTGCCTTATATATTAAGAGTTTCATCAGACACATGATACTGAAACTGTGAAATAAGTATCCACTCTCACAGTATTTGTTGTTTTTTGTTCTTTTTATTCCCTGGATTTAGCCAGCAAGCCGGATGCTGTGCATGTGGTACTGGACAGGCACCTGGTGACAGGACAGAATGAGAATTCCACTGTTCTTGCAGTCCAAAACCTCCTCCTCCTTTGCAATAGCAGGTGAGGCTACAGAGGACTAAGTACTTAAAACAGATATGGTTTCCAATCTTTTAATTTTAGGAATATTGTCCCAAGAAGAAAGTTTTCCCTACTTTTGCTGCTGAGCACATGTTTTTGTTTGATGCAGCTGTTCAGTCTGTTAAGTTTTTAGTAAAAAGCATTTGTGATTGTCTAGGAAAAAAAAGTGGGGGGGGCTGGAAAGGCGCACTTCTCTTGCTGTTGCAGTAAAATGTACAACAGGTTCCACTAAATATTTTTATTAAGAGAAGCATCTCCTGTGTAATTCTTCATGATTTGGCAAACTAACATTTAGTCAGCTACCTGTTAGGATTGTGGGAATGACCAGGCTTTGTTTCTGTAATAACAGCATGGTGGTTTGATTGTCTTTTTGTCAAACAGAAGAACAAATGTATATAACAACAACAATCTTATTTTGTTCAGGTGAATGTGTTACAAGTCCTTTCCTGGCTGTGGAATGACGGGTCGTGTCATGTTTGGATGAGTTTCATTCATCAGGATATGAAAGAGCAGGTCTCTCTGCAGCTAGGATGGAGGAAGAGTGAGCAGACAAAGGATTTTCCTGTCTCTTGGCTGGATAGAAACATCTTTTTAAATTTCTGGCAAGGCCTGTGAAATGACTGTGACAGTGAAGCGATAGTGCCAGGTTTTGCAAAATACAGAATGGATGAAGGTTGTAAATAAGAAAACTTCAAAGTGCATCATACTTCTGATGCGATTATGAATCCCTCTTGAATTTTTGTTACTACATTTCTTTTTCACTGCATTCCTCTCTCTACCCTTAAAAACTTCAAGCTCTGTTTGTGACTCATTTGGAGCTTGCAGATCAAGTATAAAAATCTACACTTAATCCTACAGGGACCTGCAATTTGAGGTCTGTTCTTACCCACCTATTTTTGAGTCACAGAGTTACTGTCTGCCTTTATCTGTCTCAAACAATTGGATATGGAATGTGATGGAAAATGCATAGTAAACATTGTCTGAATAAAGCAGAACCCAACTGTTTGAATGCAGTCCACTGTAGTGATGCTGTTGGCATAATGTGTTTCCTTCCTTGTGTGTTCACATTTATGCACTTTTTAAAAACCACCAGTGCTGTATTTGCTCAACTGATTTTAAATGGTCTTCTAATTGCTTATTTGTTCGAGACTCTTGTGGTACATATGTTACAATTATAATTCTGTTTGATATGTTTGAAATACTTGTCTCTGACAAATACACTGCAGTTGTCTCCCTGCTGGAATTTTGTGGAAAAAAGCAAAAATGGAGGCAGTTAAAGTGTATCGAATACATCAACCAAGGAACCGATTTTAGAATGAAATCTAATCGACTTTGTTTCTTTTTGAGCAGCAGATGTGACTGGAATATGAACAGGGAAAGGGATGATCAGAGCAAGACTCTTTTTCCTGTTTAATATGTTTGCAGGTGCAAACATACTGAAGCTTAGGAAAGTAGATGGAATTAAGGGCCCTGGAGGTGGGTGCTATTTATGTGGCTCCTAGGCTAAAGGGAGCTTTGCCACATGTGGACAAACTCCTAACTGCAGCTACAAAGCTTCCTTTCTGAATTAGGAAGCTGAGAGGCTACAAGTTAAATGGTGTTTCCTTGTGGTTTTGTCATGATCATTAGGTCACTTACTTACGACATACCTGGAAAAAATGCAGTACTTATGTCTACCATGTGCCCAGGTTTCCTTCCTTGGTTGTGAAATTCTATCCAGGTCTCTTCCAGAAGCTGTCAGATGAATTTAAAAGCATTAAGACCAACTGTAGGCTTTGATCTAAGACCTTATTCTGCCACTTGCCCTTATCTTGTTCCACACAGTATCTAGTGGAACTGTTATGTCTGTGATATGAGGAAGTTCACTGATGTACAAAGTACATTGCCTTTTGATTTTGCAGCGCTTCCTCATTCTTGCCATGCAGGAGCAGATAAAGAGGGGTTGCTTTATTTTTTTTTTCCTATCAGATGTCCATTTTTTAATCTTCTTAGTAATCTAAACAGTACCCAGTGCTGAAGTGGCCGTTGCAAAACAGAGAGGAGGAATTGCAGGAGCTGCCAGCAAGCGCCTGAAGAGGTGGTTGTGCACATGTGTGTGCCTGCAAATTTTAACGGGGGACCTGGAGAGGGAAGGATGCTGGATGTGCTCTAGCTTCCAGTGACAGAGCAAGCAGGTGGCTTTCAAAAGGCAAACCCCTCTACCATGTGAATTGTTTCCTAGCCTGCTAAGTTTGACTCCACAAAAATTTCATGCAACGCAGTGGTTGACTTTTCATTTTCATGCAACACACTGACTTTTATAACTCCTATTTATTTTGAAGCTAGTTAAAAGCAGCAAAGTTGAAGGCCTCCAAAGAGCACTGGTGTATTTGGTTTGGAATCTTTTTTCCAGGCCCCTAACGTTGCTTCGGTCACCTTGTAACTCAACCTTGAGTGAAAACCCTGTCCTTAGCCATTTCTTAACTTGAGGAACGATAAATGTATTCTCTAATTCACCCTCATTCATGCTAATCTTTAGCTTAATTTGAATTTGAAAGGCCTACACTTATGATCCATGGGGTAGTAAGGGTTAAAAATCACATATCGATGCCTTGACCAGGAGAGAGATCAGCTAGAGACAATACTGGGATTCTTTTCAACACACCAGCTCTTGACAGATGTGTTCATCACATGTTTTGTGGTGATAGTTCTCCCCCCAAACAGCTTGTATGAAGCAATGGGCAACTCTTAATATTGCAGCGGGAGTGATCTTTTAGCAATGTTTGCAACTACATCACGTTTCACTGTCATCTTTGTAATCAGCTGTTTATAGAGGATTCTGGCATTTACACCACATGACAGCTCCTTTTGTTCCAAAGTCAAAAGCTGCTTCTCAAGCAAATTGAGAGCTTCAGATTCCAGAGATTTTAAACCCACACGCTGTTTGATTCAGTAGCAACTCCTGAGCACTCGGGTACTTCAGGCTTAGGGATGTTTATCAAGCTGGTGCATTTTCCAGTAGAGATGGGAGCCTCATTCCAGAGCCAAAGCAGAAAATAGCGGGGAAAGGGGTGTGTGGGGCAGAGATCCAGCCTAACTAGAGCTGCCTAACTATAGCCAAGGGAGCAGTCAGTTCTCTTGTTGCCTGAAAGAATGGAGAGTCTGAGGGATTTAGGGAAAAGGAGAAAGAGGGGAGAACAGGCCGAGTCCAGGGCATGGGAAAGAAGTCCAAGCAGAAGGAAATGGGCTTGAAATACCAAAGAAGGGGCCAGGAGGTGAGCAAGGATGCCTCCGTGTTTTTGGTGAATAGTTTGAGAATAGTTGTAGTTCCACTTAAGATGTATAAATGGACTTAACACGTGGAACCCTGAAGTTCTGCTCTGTTGTTCGTAGGGGCAGCCAGCGTGCAGAAGCAGCTTCTAGAAGCAGGACGCAGAGTGGAAACATTTTTGGGGCAAACCCCCTAAGGAAAGGGGCTCCTCTAGCTCTAGGTTGCAGCAGCTGCCTCACAGCTGTAGAGAACCATCCTGGTACTGCAACCCCACCTAGGATTTCTTCACCACCAAGACCACACGGATCACTGTGCATCCCAGCACTACACTCACCACCAAAGCTGTAGAGCTGGTCCCTGCAGGAAAGAAAAGAACAAAAGGGATCTCTGTTCTGGCTCTTCGGAGACCACAGCAGAAGCTGACTGGTCACTTTGATGGGATGCAGGGAACCCCAGAGCGCTACCTTCTCCTCTGCAATGCCAAAGCTTCAAAAGTGTCAGCATCAACAGAGAAGGTCCTAACTTGGTTTAAATCATTCAATGGTACCCGCTGGATATGGTCTAGGTTTGCTGAACGTAGTCTGTCACAGCCTACGATGACTTTATTTGATAGTTCTTATAGAGGAGTCTTGCAGGACTAATTTAGAAATTCCAAACACTTGGCTATTTCTTTTAAGGAAGTAGGATACCTTAGTGCCCAAACTTCATGTTTCACAAGCTTTCCTTCCCTGTTGTGTTCCAAAAGTTCCCATCCAGCACCCTTGGAAAGAGATCCTAAATTTCTTGCTGCTGGTGGGGTTCCTGGCGATCTGAAGGGGTCCTATGCTGCCCAGATACAGCTTTGTCTCCGAGATCTGCTTTGATGCTCTGTGGTTCCGAGAGGACTGGCACCCAGGGCAGAGATGGAAGCTGCTCGGACTGCAGCACAGTCTCACATCCCAGGTGGCGAACACCTGGAGACAAGGATGATGGGCTTTATTTTCCAGCATCTTTTTTTTTTTTTTTTTCCCTCCCTTGCTGCTTCTCCTATCAGTAACAGAAAGGCTTTGGTGACATGATGCTCCCTGAGCTATGTGTCATGGACTTACTAGCTGTGTTGATCCCTGCTTCATATTCTTGAAATAATAAGATTTCTTTTTTGACAAAAGACTATTAGCATGACATGGAATTTGCTGCTTCATGCATAGATAAGGCTTTATATAAATCTTCAGGAGTTTCTTGGTTACACATCTAACATGTCCCATAGGAGAGGAAAACAAGGCTGCATGTGTTTGAGGGGAGGGATATGGGGTCATCCAGTTTCAGGTCATCCTTGGCTGCAAGGACGTGTCTCTGTGCAAACTCTCTACGCATCTAGGAACTCTCTATGCATCCCAGGAGGAGGTTAGACGGGAAGAATGCACGGAGGAGGGCATCTTTGATACTTAGAAAATGTCCACATCGGGAAACAGGAGGAGAGCAGTTTCCATGTCCAGTTTGCTATATCCATAGTTCAGAAACATCTCCAAAGACAGGAGCAATCAAATACCTCAGAAATAGTACTGGCTATAGCAGAGAACTGAAAGCTGTCCAGCTTGTCCTTGAAGTCTTCTAAAACCACCTCTTTGGCCTCCTTTAAATTCATGCAACTGCAAAGAGAAGGAGAAGAGAAGTGACCATGGACAACCTGCTGCTAATCATAGAATCACAGAATGCTTAAGGTTGGAAGGGACCTCTAGAGATCATCTAGTCCAACCCCCCTGCGCACGCAGGGTCACCTAGAGCACGTGGCACAGGACTGCGTCCAAGCGGGTTTGGAAGATCTCCAGAGAAGGAGACTCTACAACCTCTCTGGGCAGCCTGTTCCAGTGCTCTGGCACCCTCACTGTTAAAAAATCTTTCCTTAAATTCATGCGGAACTTTTGGTGCTTCAGTTTGTGGCCATTACCTCTAGTTCTGTTGGTGGCCAGCAGTGAAAAGGGTCCAGCACCATCTTCCTCACTGCCTCCCTTGAGGTACTTACACTGATCCCTTGTCTTTCACCTTTGCAAACACTTCAGCAGCAGCTGCCAATATAAACTCAAGCCTAAGTCTGCTGGCTGCTGGGCAGAAGAACCCTCAGCTCTGGCTTAGTGTGTCCTGCCTATGCCACAAGGATTTGGTGGCTGCCTTGTTACCGCTGAAGGGCCAGCAGCAAATAACGAGATTAAGGACTCCCTTTTCTCCAAATGTGAACTGCTGAACTGCTCTTACCCTTTCTGTATGATGAAGGTGGAGGTGCTAACAGTTCCCCTGCTGCCCAGCACTTGGAAGAACCGTAGCACCAAACAGGCACTGGCAGGTCCCTTTTGGCCAAGACGCTCATCAACAGCTGCATTGAGGGCAGCTTGTTTTGGCCCTTGTTTTGGCTGGGCCGCCCCCCACTGTGGTCGGCCTGATGAACCTGATGTCAAAATTGAAATTGCTGAAGGCTCGGTGGTCTCAGTTGGCGCCAGGGCACTTGTTACTGTCCTCTGCCTGTCTGTATTTGCAGGTCACCGGCATAGCCAGGGATTTTATGAATGCTCCAGGTGCTGCTCTGCTGCAGTGGCCAGTAATTTTGCTGGTGAAGATGAAGAAAGAGTGGTTTTCCTGGAGAAAAAGCAGCAGTGTAACGGTTGGTCCTGGGATGCTGACAGTTCAGACTAGGAAGGCCATGTTCTACCTAGGGAGGGTGGTTGTGGGACAATATTAATCTCCCATACATTTGGGGTGTAAGAGGTATAGGCATAAGAGGCAAAATCAGTCCAAGGAGTACAGCACTATATTAAGAATTTGAAAATATTTTATCCAGATTGCTCCCCATACCACATGTGACACTGTAGTTATGCCAGATCCCTTGGAGGAACCTGCTTCCTACCTGGCTGTTGACTCAGGTGTCTGTGTCGGGAACCCATTTACCTGGTCCTCAGCACAGAGTACCTAAATTTGCTCTAGCTGGACAGGATTTATGCACTAGCAGCACCTCCAGTCTCTCCCCACCACACTGGGAGGCCACGTCTTGGCCACACACATGAAGGCCTGCAGTGAGATACTGTGAATACCCTTTCTAGGCATCTGTTAAAGGGGGAGAGCCCTCGTGAGGGTATTGACTGCATGGGCTCTGCAGGCTTTGCCTGAAGTGTTCACACAGACCGTACACATACGGCACCCCATGGAATTAGCATGGGGATCAGAAAGCTGTTGGTAGCACAGGGAAGAACAGCTCAACTTGGCAACGTGTCTCCCTCTCTGGGCTTCCTCCCCTCGGTGCCTAACAACAGCATTTGAGTCTTGTCCCAACGCCGTGGGTCTATGTGCTTGGATTATTGCCGGATTCACCGGGCAGCTACAACCTTTGCACGCCACATGCAGCAAGTCTGGGGCAGTACCTTCCTGCTGGTGCCACGTCTCTCAAGAGGAACCTCCACCTGCACGTGGGTGCTGTTGCTGCTCACGAGGCACTCGGGATGGCTCCTCTGAAGATGGTCCTCCTGCACGTCTCCTGTGCTCAGGCTGGGGACAGTCAGTTGCACTCGGTCTCAGAGACACTGCAGCGCTGCAAAAAGGAGGCATCGCACAAGGGGACAAAGAGATCCGAAAATGGGTGGTATCTGTTATTGAACAAGGAGAACGGGCAAAGCTCTCTGTTCCTTGTATGTCGTAACTCCCCCAAATCCAAAAAACAGGCAGCAAAAAGCAGAGCAGCTTGGATCATGCGTGTCTGCTCCACCACGCTCAGGCAGGGGCAGTCTGTTTCTCCTTCAGCATGAGCCCTGCTGTAGCAGGTCCTTGGGCTGTGCGCCCATCTCTGCAACCTAAGGACAAGCTACATAATGAGACCATTCATTTTTTGCAGAGGTGTTCCTTGTTTAGAAGAAAAGGAAATGCTTCCCTGACATTTTTGACAGTATCTGTTCTTCAGGTGACCAGAAACAGGATATTTCAGTTCATCTCTGTAGATACACTAGTGATATTCTGCCATGGGAGCAGATGCTGAAAATAAATGCACTGGCCCACTGTGTCCCATCCGTGTATCCTAGTGGCTGTTCTCCCTACAGCTCCGCTCTCCGGTACCTCTTTCCTTGTAACCGTTTCAAGAACACACTTGAGTAAATATAGTAGAGAGCAATCAGTAGGAGTAGCAGCACATATCCCTCAGTGATGGAGTCCTGGGATGCAAGAGGGAGCTGAAAGGACCAGGGAACACAAGGCTAAGTCAATACCTTGCATTTTGGCAAGGTGTTGTCTTACTGATTTGTCATCAGTTTGTTGCTGCTCTCTATATCCTGGAAAATGGAAAGGAAGAGCTGCCCACAGATGTTGCAGCCTTCCCAAGGGATGGTGGTACTACTCTATACAGACCTTCACATTCTTTCTTATCCACTAGCAAACTCCAAACACCAAGTACAAAAACGCTGCCTTCCTCTTGTGAAAGGCAAGTTACGGACTGCCACTTTTGCTTACCTTTGCCTGCAGCTGAAAGGGGGAAAAAATCCAGGATCCCGTGCAGTGCTACAACAGTACAACACAGGCACTGACACAGGGCTGTGTATCAAACTGTGCTGCGTACAGCAAGCTGTGCCTGTGGTTCCAAGGAAGCTGTGGCACGGGGCTTGCGGCCTTGCACAACTTCCTTTCCTTTTGTAGGAGGAGAGCAGCCTAGTTAGCTGTGGATTCCTTCTTGCAATGAAAACCTTCATCCTCTGTCATCTTCAGACACCCAATACACTGATTTTACCCCACGTGCTTTCCTTAAGATGAATATCACCTCAGCATACCTAGTTGTGTCACTAAACACTCTCCCCTGGTCCACATCTTGCAGTTTTTTTTCTTTAGGTGGTAATCACAGCTTGGTTTCTCAAGAAAAGAAGTGACTAACCATACAGAATTAGCTGCAAATCAGGGTTGGCCTCTGACTTCACACAAAGAGAGTTTGAGGACTGCCTACAGGCTGCCTGGGGGGTTGCTCAGGTCTCTCGAAGCTAGAAAAATATATAGCTGGGAAGAAGGGGACAGGGCTTCAGGCCTTGCGTTGCCAGAGTGCTGCAGAGATGAAGCTGAATTCCTAGCACGGACACAACTCATTAGGGCAACATAATGTCAGCCTGGCTGTCAGTCTGCATCTGCGTGAAACAGACTGTGGCAAGACAAGAGTTCTCTCTGCTTTCTAGAAATGCTGCATTTCCCCAGACAAAACTGTGTCCAGAGGCCGTGTGACTATGTGGACCTTACAGAGCAAATGGGAGAGCCCTAGGCAGACACTCACCCTGCACGTTCCCAATGCATCTGAGCTCAGTGTGACCTAGACCCCGAGGTGAAGCAAGAGCAAAGATGTGTAGGTCAGACTGCAGAACTTCCTTCCGTTATACTGAAATAAAAACAGAGCAACATGATGGGCTTTGGCAGCCCTCACCCTGATGGCACAGTGGCCACAAAACACACGGGGGCCTGGCAGGGTCTCCCACCGTTGCCGTTTTCCCACATGGCATTCACAGATGCAGTGCTGCTGCTCTCCTCAGTGAGCACCCACGTGCACAGCTCGGAGGGACCTGGCACCTGCACAGCACTTATCATGCAGAAGGTCAGGAAAACACAGTATCAGACGGTGGGGATCAGGGGATGGTCACATCAGAGCTAGATTCCTGCACAGAAAGAAAAACAGGTAACTACCACTGGGGTGGACTCATTAATTGCTTCCTATTTCTTTGCTTTGGAGGTAGCAGAGGGGCTCTGTGTATTTTTTCTAGCAACAGAGGTTTGCTTTTCAGTCTATGATTTTTGTATTGTTTTTCTAGAGCTTCCAGGCTAATGTTATACAGCCCAGGAGCCCCGGGGAGAGCAACTATAAAAGGTGGCCCGTGATCCTGTCTACATTCCAGGAAGGAGCAGTGACTGTGGTCACCTTAGATCAGATACCAATTTCCTGTGGTGAGAAATGTCATCAAACAAAACCTGTTTGATGCCACAAAACTTGAAAGAGCAAAAGATGCAGAGACCTAAAAGGTTGCCAAAACTGACAAAGAGTTAACAGCATATACATATAAATACAGTTAGGGGTTCTTGGGCCCATGGATACTTGAGGGAAGGAAGACTCCTGTTGCCCTTGAAGACATTTGATGCAGATCTTGCATTTTGTGATAGCTGTTTCATGGTGAGAGGTGCACAGCCAGTTTTCCCTGGCCTTAGTCACCTTTCTCTTGCACTGGCGGCTACCACTGTAAAGTAAACCTCCTCATATGGCAGGAGGCTGTTCCTTTCACTGTTGTTTGCGGTTGGTCTGAGGAATGTGGGTCCTTCTGATCCCCAAGGAACAGTCCTCCACAGGCTTTTCCACTGGAAAGAAGGGGAAGGAAAAAAAAAAGGGGGGGGGGGGGGGTTTAAGGGTTTTGTTAGGGCTATTTCCTTTGCTCTGTTGAGATCTTCCTCAATAGATACTGACCATGGCTGGAGGTAGGACACTGCTAAATGGACTGACAGTCCGACTGGCTTTATTGCTCTCATATATATGTATATACGTTAGGTTACATTGAAGTCTGAGCTGTTACACGTAGCTATTAATGATAATAGCCAAGAAATTTCTGCTTCGACTCTTTTAATCAGGAACTTTCCCAAGACCGTGTAGCTGATTTAGCAGAGGATTGAATTTTTCTTTCCCCAAAGCCATGGCAACACGTCCTTACACAAAAGCAGGCTGTGTGATTTTTTTTTCTTGCTTGTTCACACAGCTTTTCTTTTCTTGCTTAAAGACCTGGCATAGTCAGAACGTGTGACATAATTGCCTGTACTTGGGGATACACTTACCCGTGAAGGAGAACTGCAGAGAACAGAGGTCAGAGCCTGGCCCCGCTTCGCACCCAAAGCACTGTGTGGATGGATCTCCTGCATCCAAGGCTCAGCTGGCAGGGTCATCATTCGCCTTGGGAAGTCCTCAGCCATCAGCTCCAAGGGGTAGGTCCACCCCAAGGCCATGCCATCATACATGAGGATGCCTGCTTCCCGAACCTAAAAAGAGCCAAAAAGATGTGAAGCATTAGTTTGGCCTCTAGAATCAACTGGGAAATCATGAGGCTTTGAGGAACTTGCCCAAAGACAATAAATTTTCATTGTAACAGATGTTACACGGCCAACTGAGGCACACAACGCAGAAAGCAAATAAATAATATTGCAATACAGATATAATAAATTCACAAGCTATGTGGAAGTGAATTTCTGCAATAATGATGCCATGAACACAGGATGAAAAGAGAAACAAAAGTAAAAATGTGAACGGTTAATGTTCTTTAAAACAATCATTGGTGCCAGTTCTAAGGAAGAATATCTAGGAGTTCACAAGCTCATCCAATGTACCCAGATTTCAAGAAGGGTTTGGGTATCTTTGGGGAAAAAATCTTTGCATGAATTTTAGTATAAGGAGAGAAACACAGTCGAACCGCCAATTTTCTGTTCTATTATTTTATAACATAAAAGTAGTTACATCTTTTTATATATAAAAAGACTGGGGACAATCATAACATCTTAGCAAGGTTAAAGTTTGGTCCCATGGCTTCCTGGTACTCAACTGTTTCTTCTTACCTTGGACAGGTGCTTCACCTGGTGTGCCCCTCCAAAATTTTGTGAGCTTTAAACACCCCCAGGGGCTTAACTTGCACAGTGAAAATAAAATTTAGAGCCCTCACATTGTTACCAACCCAGGTGGTCTCTGTCCCAGTTACCAGTGCCATGGTTTTGCAACACAGTGGTGCTTCGTGCACTTGCCTCACCGTGGAGGAGGAAGGGATATCTCCTGCAGAAAGTGCAGCCAAGGTCCTCTCCACGTGCGGCACCTCACCCTGTCCCCATCTCAATCCCATAGGCTCAGGTTGTAACTGGTGGGACAGTTCTAAGGAACCCTATGGGGCAGGAATAAAAGCAGCAGTTAGAGGTGGGGCTGACAGGCCATCCTTTTTCCTCTGCAGAATTTATTGTTTATTTTTTATGGCAAACCTTTTTTTCTTGAACTCTGATACCTGGGATTTGGGCGTTTGTTTATGGATGGATGTGAGCCTGAAGGCTAATCAAATGTGGAAGAAGGATGTAGAAATCTTGAAATATTTAAGGGTAAAGAGTTGGAAAAAAAACAACGTTCACATCCTGTCTTTCAAACTCTGCTTTGTGGACTAGAGGACATCTAGACACCACGTGCCTCCAAAGAGGTGACCCGTGGTGATGAGCACACCTTGGGTGGCTGCTGGGTTCTGGTTTGCTGTCCAAGCAAAGCTGCATTTAGCCAATTGTGCTGGGTGAAAGCAGCTACCTGAGCACAGGCAGCAGTGGCATCTGGGGTGGGCAGCTTCCCAGGCCCGTGTCAGAGCAAGTGCCAGAGCCATCTTAAATGGAATGTTGGTGGCGTTATCCTTGCGGGGTGAAATCACCTCCTAGGATCAGCAACAGCTGGAGAGCCTGAGGAGACACTAGAGAGGAGACTCAAAAGGACCCTGTGATTCACCCAGTTTCTTCAAAGCAGGTGTGTGTTTCACCTCCAGGCTCCTGAGCAGTGTGCAAGGCCCGCTGGGCTAGAGAAAAAGCACAAAACCTATTTCCTTGGCATCTCCCCTGGCCCATTTCTTGTGGCTGTCTAAATCCTACCTGTTGCTGAGCTGAAGATGTCTGGTGTGAACCCCCATGTTAATGGGGGTCCTATGACCTGACCTGCAACACTAGGGATAAAAATAAACTTTACTCTCTGTGGCTGTGACTCCTTCATTAAAGAAGGGAATGGGTGCTTCTGACAAATGAATAGGTCATACTTGGTGGGTTTTTTTTTTCCTCAAATTTTATGTATTTATTTTTCCCTCAACCTGGTAAGCGGCCTGAAGCCAGTACTATGCAGCCTCCAGCTGACCACAACCTTAAACTCAGCTCTTTGCAGAGCTGATTCATGGTGGATTTACGAGGGCTCACAGCAGCATCTCCACTCACCCTCTCCTGCAGCTGCCAGGAAGCGCCTGGGGCTGAGTGCTATTCATTAACAGCCAATTTGATTGCAGGAGCAAGAGAGGAAATGCCTGTTTGTGGCAGGGATGCTGTGCATGCCTTGCTGAGGCACCTTCTGGAACCAATTATTTGGAAGAGTCATGTTATCTGATTGCTTTAAATGATGACTGTGCTAGCGTGAGCTGGCAGCTCTGCACGTTCTTATCCACAGAACTACATGAAAGGATGTGTTACTGGCACAAGAAACAGCCCAGAAACATCTGAACTAATAATAACCTACCAGAATTTGGACAGGTACTTGGAAACTGTCCTGTTTCCTTGGAGAAACTGCCAGAGGACCTGTGACACATTGCACATACCCTGTCACTGCTGCTCTCTACAGAATTAAATACAGGGATCTCTGTAGGAAATCAGTGTAATGCTGATACTTATTGGGTAGGGAGCAATAGTTGGCACCCCGGAAGGTGCTGGAGCCTGGGGGGTTCATGGAGAAAGAACATGTTTTACCTCTTACAAGGCCACAGGAATTTGCTGCGCTGTGACAGTACCTCACACCTCGGTCCTGTATGTTTGAAGGGATGCTACAGGCTCAGCTCAGGGAGTACCACGGTTTGGACATGACAACTGGGGCACATGAATGATCAAGCAGCTCAGCATGACCCTGGGATAGGGCCTGGTCCTGTTATGTTTGCTGAGAGTCCTGGGCTCTGTGAGCACCTGGGATCACATGAAGCTTCAGGACACTCTCTGCACTCGTTTTCTGCTCCTGTAAGCTGCTTCAGGGCTACCTCAGAAGCGTCAAAGGCAAAAAAAAACAAAAAAAAAAAACAAAAAAAAAAACTTTTTTTCCTCAAATATTGAGCAATAGTGCTAAAAGCCATAGAGCTTTCCTTACCTCAGGTAGAAGGTTTTGGAGGAGGTAGAGAAGAGATTGGCCTCTCCTTCCTGCTGGTATGGAGCTGCAGAGCTGTTTTTCAGTTCTGCCACTGGGAGCCTGAAAGTGCAGTTCAGAGTCTTAGAAAACCCATCTTCTTCAGCACTGGAACAGGGAGAAGCAATCCCTCAGTAACACAAAAGCACCTGACAGTGGCATATGAAGAATTAACACCACATTCCCCAACAGCAGGGGAGACCCTCAGCTTTGCTCTAGGCCTAGAGCTTCCCCCTCCTGTGTATCCCTACTCAACTGGGGAAACTCTGCTATGGGCAATGCAGCTGAGTTCTTTTCTTGCCTAGTAAATGGACTGTGGATAGAGGATGGCTTTCCATGCTGAAATCCCTGTTATGTTACTGTTTGGTTATCCAGTATGTTTTATGGGCTTGTGGTGTGACATCAGCAGCCTAGCAGGGTGCTGGATGCAATTCCAGGGCAGAAAGCTTCACCAGGCTCCTCATTCTCCAAGTAGCTCATTTGGATCTATCAGAATTCCAAGGATGAGTGGGAACAAGGTGTGGGTGTCTTTAGAACAAGTTATTCTTCTTTCTAATTGAGGAAGCTGCAGAGCAAAGAGGCTTTGGAGGAGAGAAAGGGCAGCAATTTGTGTCTCATGGACCTCACATAGAAAAGATCAGTCCAGCATGTTTGTTGCTAAATCTACCCCCTAACAAGGTATATGTTAATAGGGGGTGTAGAGGGGGTTCTAAGTTGGTGGGAACCCTCTTCCAAGACTCCATAGCATTTGGATCCCATGGTAGCTCCTCACCATCACTGACAGAGGTCTTCCTTTTTCTGTCCTGGGAATCATAAACCAAAATCTAAGATATGATAGGCAAGAAAGAACGTGTCATAAACATACAGCAGCATTTCTACATCTGTCAGCAGGGACCAACAAAGTATAGAGGAACTTTGCTTAAGCAGTAGGGCACATAGCAAAGTCTACAGCATCTCAATTGGTCACATAGAAATCCAATTGAGATGCTGTAGACTTTGCTATCTTGTACTATGAGGGAAAGCTGCCAAATAGGTTAAATGAGACCTACCCACAAGGCATGCCCATGGGAGGAGGACTCCAAGCTAAGGGAGGATCCCAGGTATGAGAGGTTCCTAGAAAATGCACTTCCCAAGGGTAGCAGGATTATCCACAGAGGAAAGACCAGGCACTTTCCAGGCATTTCGTTGCACTGAGCTGTTTGGTTGTCATAGAGATCAAGGGCACAGCTTTCTCATGGGAATGACTCCCTGAGTGAAGTGCAGGACAGGATGGGAGGCTCTGGCAGGTGCTCGCATGGGGATGGCTCCCACCCATGGATCAGAACTGCTGCTCTCTCCCCTGCAGGCTACTTAAGAGCTTGGAGCCAGTCTTTGTGTGAGTCTTTGGGCTCCAACTGGAGCAACTAGCACAACTGTGGGAAGCAGGGAAAGGAGGCTGGCAGCTCGACCGGACTGTGATGATGTTAAATTGTAAGTGAGAGCTCACCCGGACAGCAGAGACACAGACCTGCCTGTGGTCATTACCCAAGGGCAGGTGACACATCCACAGTGATGAAGGGGGCTCAGGCAGCAGTCGCCCTCAGGCATTTCCAGGATGCAAGAGGGGACTACAAGGCAGGCAGCACCACCACAACAAAACACTTAAAAACCCTTGGGGGGTAGCCCAGTTCCTCTGTTCAAGGACAGCCTCTTCATAGATTTAGAATCACAGAATGCTTAAGGTCAGAAGGGACCTCTAGAGATCATCTAGTCCAACCTCCTGCACACGCAGGGTCACCTAGAGCACGTGGCACGGGACTGCGTCCAAGCGGGTTTTGAAGATCTCCAGAGAAGGAGACTCCACAGCCTCTCTGGGCAGCCTGTTCCAGTGCTCTGGCACCCTCAGACTTCTGGCTTCCCCACCCATTTTTCAGTGACAACAAATGCCTTTAGATGCAAAGAGCTATGCACAGTGTGGTAAAGAGCAGACTGGATTTCAAGGGAGTTTGATACCACTCCACTGGTTTCAGTGGAGCCCTGATGCACAGCCCAGAAGAGCTTCCTGAGAAGATCTATTGCAGAAGTCCTGTGAAATAGAACTCTGAAAACAAAGCAGAAGGGGCTGGAGCTGCAGACTGTGGGCAGCAGGATTCCTCTCTCCATAATCACCATCTACCTGGGCTACAACTAGCAAGTGATGCTCCCATGAATCAGTCCTGGCACAGGTGAGCTGGTTTGGTAGTGAAGGAAGATGGTTGTTGACCCTCTGTCAAGAGCAGCTGAGGTCTAGGCTAGCTGCTGAGAAGTGATCTACCCCTTAGCACACAGCTGAGCTGCTTGCAGAAACTGGCCTGTAGCTCTCCACCTGTTTTCCCTGCAGAAAAGGCATGTCAGTACCCCAAGGTTGTCATACAGCTCCACATTATCTTGGATTTTTAATTTAGTGCCAAATAAATGTTGCAGGTGAACAACTGAGGCAAATGAATCTGAAAAAATTAACTGTTGACAGCAGTGGGCTTTAAGTATGGACAGATGCTTCTTCTGTGTTGCTTCTGGAATCAAGCTAGTACCAGGATTGAGCAGCCAGGGCCAATGCTACTTGGGGGAACTCTGCCCCACTCAGTACTCTGCAGTACAATCACATCTGAACCCTTCTACCTGTATGAAGGTGATAAGCAGCCTAAAATACCTCCCAATTTCTTTGCAAATAAATTGGCATTAGGTGCTTGTCTTACAGCTTGTCTTGCATTCTTATGTGAAGACATACATCATCCAGCTACCTAAGTGAAGTAATACCAATTATCTGGGAGAGGTTGATCTCCTGTCAGTGACTGAGGAATGATTCCCATTTTTTTTTTCCAGGGGGAGATAAATGGCAACTGCAGTCTCATCATATTTTTCTACTTGTACAGATAGGTCTACAGACCCAGATCTTCCTCTTCAGAATATGGAAATATTTGAGGTTTTCATCTATCAGTAGCTGAGAGCCATCTTCTAGCACACTGAAGGCAGCATTGTTCATTATTTGCTAGATGAGGTAGGCTGGCTGTGTGGGAAACAGCTTTGTGTGGCTGAGGAACCTCATCCTACCTAATAATCTGGTCTATCAGTTAAGAAGGATTATTGTAATAGCAGTTATTAGAAAGCACATTTAAGTGACTGCTTATGGCACAGGTTACCTTTCAGAAGTTGTCTTCGGGTGTTCTGGCTTGATGTGGCTCCAGTGCAGTGATTTGCAGCTTTGAGGTACCCAGGGAAGTTAAAGTCTTGACTGGATGGAAGCTTCATTCTCTTGCCTGAGGAAATGGTGACTTTTTATAGGAGTTAACAGCTGGAACCAAACTTGCCTATTTGTGATCTGCTATGAAGCTAGAACTCTTCTCATCTCATGCTCTGGAGCTGAAATTAGGAAAAAAGACCGAGAAAGCTAAAGCTGAAGCAGAGAGCCCTACTAGCTTGTGCAACTCCACTGTATTTTAGGTCCAGCTTCCTCTTCAGCACAACACAAAATACTCTAATGGTTTTTTATTATCATGGGGGCCTAAACCATCACACTGGCTCGTGACATTCATGACTTGCACTGGTAGGTGAGATCCTTGTATTACGTATTGAAGGGAGCTAGGGACAGGATACAGGTTTTAATGCCAGCTTGACCTTTTAGAGAAGGAGACCTCCCCTTCCCTCCCTTCTCTTAAGGGCCTGCTTTCTGCAGCTTTCTTTTCCATGTCATTCACCTGTAGAGGAATTCACTAGAAAGGAGATGCCTTAAAAATCTACCTACTGTGTTGCACTATCAGGCCTGTGGGAAATGAAGATACAATAATATTCTAGCAGTCCTGCATTTTTGCTCCTTGACTTTAGCATATATCCCAGGAGAATTTCACCTAACTGTACTAGAAAGTAACTAATTTCAAGGTTTTACATTTCAAGTAATGCTAACACTACTGATCTGTTTCCCTGGCTTGTTTTTCTTGTATTATCCAAGCTTGAGTGAGAGCAATAAATACATAGCCTAAAACCTAAACATTTAGGAGGCCAAATTCAGACAACTTCATCAGGAAATAGATAAGAGGTTCTGTTTATATGGAACAATTATCTACTCTTGGTGGAACTGGACCTACATAAACCAGTAAGATTTCATTAGTGTTGACCAAACACAGCATGAAACGTAAGTGGATGCTTCCCTACTTAATAGAAATTCATGGAATTGACACCATGATTAGGTCATTGCTCAGAGAGGGACTGCACCACAGCTTATTCTTTTGCAAACAGGAAGCTTAAACACAAAGAGAAAGGGCAGGGGGTTATACAAGGTTTAAAAAGGGAACTTTATTGGTATGGCAGGGCTGGCAGCATTTATGACTATGCCTTAAAGCAACATGGTAACTTGTTCCAAGAAAATAGCCAAAGCTGTAGCTGACTATCCTGAATCATATTCACATGCTCATTCTATCACCTCAGACGAAACAACTCTGTTATTTATCAACTGCTCTAGAGGCTGTTTCCTAATTTTGAAATGCACCTAATCTTCACTGGCATTAAATGCAGTGAAATGACCACATTACAAGAAAAGAATGTGTTAATTTGAGTATATTGACAAGAGTACCACAAAAATTGAATTTTTGTCCCTTTGCAAACTGATTAAAAAAGCATAATACAGAAATCTATTCAATATATAGCATAAGACTTTTACAGGTAAGACATTTTTACATCCACTTAATTTCAAATGATCCACTCATTGAGTCTTGACCAGCCAGGAAAATGATGATTTGCCTATTTTCCATTTTCAGCACTGAACATTCGATCCTAGAAAAAACAAGTGAACAAACTGCAGTTTAGCAAGTGTTTGGGAAGCGCACTCTGCTTTAACATAGTTTTAGTCAATATGAGCAGCTGCCAGTCAGGTCTGGTTGTCAGGTGTTCTTAATATGTATTTTTTCTTCTCCTTTGGCACACAACTCAATTGTATTTTAAAACCTCTCCTACATTATCAGAAAACTTTCCCAAGGCCTCTTTATACTCAACTCTGTCCTTCGTGCCCTCTAATGAGGGGAGTGGTATATTTCCAGCTCACCATCTAAAGAGTATTAGCTTTGTCCTGGATCACCGCTGAGAAGCAAACATGTTTAGAATCAGACCTAAAGGGCTTTTCATTTGCAGAAGTGTTATTTCAATTAGCTGCCATTTTAAATACTGCCTTGGGCTTCCTACAGGTGTCTGTGTATGCCTGGCACAGATTCCTTGTTGACCTGCAGTAAGGCAAAGTTTACTTTAAATGCAGACACCATCATCATTCCAGCTAAGGGGTCACTTTTGCTGCTCATTACTACCCCACTTTCAGGTTTCTAGTCTTATTTCAGCCAACACACAGCTACTTATGTGGAAGAACCCGAGAGCCAAACAGATGCAGCACAGTAGAACATCTACCTTTAACATTTGCTCTAGTTTAACTGCATCAGCAGCAAATTTTCTGATCCCATCTGACAGCTTCTCCACAGCCATTTGGTCTTCATTGTGGAGCCAGCGGAATGTTTTCTCATCCAGGTGGATCTTCTCAAGATCACATGCCTGAGCTATATAAGGAGAAGGATGAAAAATCATTATTGGCTTGGTATTAAATACCATGAATTTCCTAAAAACGTCAAGTCTTGACTATTTCTAACAGAAAAGTTTTGAAAACCACTTTCAACATGACTTGCTGTATCAGTACATTTTTTGATACAAAACTGAAGATGCTCCTGCTCTGTATTATTATTTCAACACGCTAAGAAAACTAGATACTCAGCTTCTCTTAGAAGACAGTTTTCACATGCATGCAATACACTGTATCTGCTTCTCAATGGTACAATAGTGTCAGGCTCACTGCCAAGAAGGCAATGAGACAATCTAAGCAAACATGCTGAACAATCAGGTCTTTGATTATTTGGCAAGTGCTAACAAAAGCCTAATTGATAACATGCCTACCAGCTATCTAGCACACTATATGCTGCAACCCATAGCTACAGCTGGGCAGGAAGCTGAGCTCCTAAGTTCTGCTGTAAAACTCTAGCAGGACTAAGGAAAGGCAAAAATGGTCTAGTAGGAATATACATTCTAAACCATCACAGCAAAGTATCACTAAAACAAATCACTTAGTCTTGCATATGATTCATTTCTACAGTTTTGAGGCACTGATCTCTCACTACACATCCACAGCTAACAATATTCACTAATGCACTGTTAGCAGTGATTCAAGTAAGTTCCAAGGATATGGAGTATAAAATTGCTTCTTCTGCTCTCCCCATTCTCTGCGGTGAGGACTCCCCCGAGGGGGAAGGTGTTACTTAAACACACTCAAAAGTCTCAGTTCTGGAGTGTGCTCATTAGAAGCCACTACTGTAAGACAATGATGAAACTAAGACCCTTTAGAGAGGGGTCCAAGCTTTATCTTAAAACAGGATGGAAGCAAATGGCACAGACATAGATGGGACTACACATTGTTAGTGGTCAGAATCAGAGGAAAACTAAACAAGTCTGTATTATATAAAAAAAGGAACTTACCATCTTTAATACTGAGCGTGGGAGTTAACTTGACATACTCTTTGCTGAGCTCTGCCAAGAGCTTAGGTGAAATAGTGAGATAGTCACACCCTGCAAGTGCTTTTATTTCTCCTGTATTTCGGAACGAAGCGCCCATCACAATAGTTTTGTAGCCAAACTTTTTGTAGTAATTATAAATCTTAGTGACACTCTTGACACCTAAAGAGGAGAAAGTGGTGGTTTTCAGAGTAGCTCCCTGGGAGTTCAAAGACTACTCATAACACAAACACTGACACGTGTTTCATAAGAGAATTTCTCAAAGTAACTTGCAGCTGGAATGAGTAGCTCATGTGCTTTTAGCAATGTGTTAAAGGCAACTTTACCTGGATCCTCTGAGGGCTCGTAGGCTTTCTTATCCCCATTTGCAACATACCAGTCCAGGATACGTCCTACAAATGGCGAAATCAGAGTAACACCAGCCTCAGCACAGGCAACTGCCTGAGCAAAGGAGAACAGCAAGGTCATATTGCAGTGAATCCCATGCTCCTCTTCCAGAACCCTGTGGAAAAAGATTGTCTTAAAATGGTGATTTTTTTTCCCCCCCCCTCACATACTGACTTTGCATTCTCAGAAGAAAGCAGTAGGTTAAGCTACTTGAAACATTTAGAAGAGTGCTACGGTGTATAAGCTTTCCACTTGTTTGCCTATATGCACAGTAGTTTGAAACCTAGGGTCAAAATGCAGACCACTTAACACCCTATCTCAAGGAATCCATTTTAGGAACAGCCTGACCCTCACAGGAACAAGCTTTTCTCAATTCAACTAAAAGCACCTCACTTGATAGCTGTAGTCCTCCTAGCAGATCGCCTGGAGCAATGTTTGCAAAAAAAACAGTTGTTTAAGTGTAGAACACATGTCAAACGCCTGTGAACTGCCAAAACATGCTGTGAATCAGTGCGTCAGGTACCAAAATACTCACTTGCCAGCCTGGATCCCTTCCCACGTTGACGAGAGCTTTATGAGAATACGATCTTTACCAATTCCTGCTTCCTTATAGAGGTCAATGAGGCGCCGGGCCCTCTGAATCATTCCTTCCTTATCAAAGGACAACCTTTGAAAGGAGAGCAGGAGTGCATAACATCAAGAGCTTTTTTTTTTCTCCCCTCATCACAAAAATTCAGGACATTTATCTATTATTTCAATAGGATTTCTGTTCCAATAAGCTTTTCTTGGTTGAAGGTACTCACTGCCTTGTAAGCTCATCAAGCAGTTGTAGGAGAGCGCTTCTACTTTGACTAAGAGAATCCAAAGCTCAAGATAACATAAATTTTAGTCTATTAACTTTCTCAAAGTTATTTTTTCTTTTTAATAAGAATGTAGAACCTGAACATTAGAAATTAATTAGCAAAGACAGATCCTAGGCAAGTCTTAAGTTTTATTTTGCTAAATCACACTTAATTAAGCAAAATAAATGCTGAATAAAAGATCTTGTTGGTATCTTCTGAGGCTAAGACACTAGCACAAAGAAGAGAATGAGCAAAGTTTTAAATACGCTAGAAGCAAAACATTTCCTTTGCTTACGTAAAGGCAAGGATTGAGGAGGACCAAAATTCAAACTCTATTACTTTGTTATAACTTGGTGACAAAATGTGATGAGAATAAGTCCTGGTCAAGCAAAATAGGTCAAACCAGGTCTCCAGTTAAACAGTGACAATACATGTTTTTTTCTTGTCCTATGGCAATGAGTTGTCTATTCAAGAATATTTCTCCAACTCACATCATGCCTTTTTTGGATGTATAAATAGACAGGATAACCCAGAGGAAAATAAAAAACTAACCTTGCATCTACTTCTGTTGACACACGGCCAGGTATTCTCTTCAATATTTCAGCTCCAAATAACACAAAAAGTTTGTCAGAAGCATTTTTAATTTGCTCATCTTGTGACCTGACAGAAAAATAAGCAAAGAACATAACTACTTCTGTGATGCAAAGGAAGAAAACAGTAATGTCTCTAGGCCTCACCACAGCTTGGGATATCTGATTTAAAAAAAAAAAAGAAAAGAAAAGACACACACACACTCATCTAACACTGTTTCACTGCTCAAGTAACCACTTCTACTCTGTATCTTTTTTTCTCTCCTCTCCCTTCCATATATCACCAATAAGAGTAGTCTTCATATCCTTATCTCTTATAACGTCATCAAGCTGGACTATTTTCTTGAGAATGGCTAAATGGAGATGCACTTCTTAAAAGCACTCCAGAAATTAAGGTCTTTTCTTTAGGACTTTTCTTTACATCATGGACTTCAGAAACTAGGACTTTTCTTTAGGACTGAGACTTCCTGGCACAAGAGAGCGCTGTGAACGTGTGAGGGAAAAGCCTAAAATACTCCTAATAGAATGCTATTTACATTAAAAAAATGCATCTTACATATAGATCTACTGAGATAGAAAGGGGAAAAAAATTACTTACCCACCAAGTTTTCTTCCATACTCAACTGCATCATCCACAAGTTTCTGGTAAACTGGCATCTGAGCAGCAGCTAGTATGAGAGATGGGTTTGTAGTGGCATCTAGGGGCTTGTACTCATCAATTGCTGGGAAAATAAAAACAGCCTGTTTAAAATAATTAGCCAGCCTGAGTAAGCAAAAGGATCTTGCTCAAATATGCAAGAATGTAAATGCTTAGGACTGTAGGATAGTAACATTCTTAATAGAGCAGATTTAAGCAACATGTTGCACTAATTCCACAGCCTAAAACCTGGCAGATTCACCAGATGTTCAAGGGTAAAAAGGCTACAGTAACAAAATCAGGCAGAGCTTAGGCAATTACCCAAAAGAAATAAACTTGTGGAAACAACACCGTAAAGATAAGTTATACTAATGTTAAATTTCTTACATAGACCCTTATGTTCACAATGTAGTTGAATTTTGAGAATCACAGGTGAGGATGAAAGGAAAAACTTCCTTCCCTCCTAGCAGTTTGGGTTCTTTATTTGTGCACGCCCACCCAAAACAGAACAAAAGATTTATCTCCGACTTTTTAAGTCTCAATATGCAGTAAGTAATGATTTTTTCTCCCCCTCGGGTAGGTGCTCGCAGTTTCTCAGTTCCTGTTCTTGTAACTTCCTTGTACCACCAGAACTACTTCCTCATACACATTATTTGCAACTCTGGCTTATCTTAAGCCCTGCACTGCACCTATTTCAGGTGATACCAGTTGTTTACCAGAGCAGGCTGTTACGGGGCACTCTCTGCTGCTAATCCCAGTTGAGCTGTCCGGCACGCAGGGCCTGACACAGCACAGGCACGAGCCCTTCAGCAATTTCTGCTTACAAACCTGCTTGGCAGTACGGCTGCACATCACAAATATAAAGATATTTATTACCAGCACGTTCTCCTCAGCATATTGCAGTCAGGGATGAAAAACCAAGCTGATAAAGTACTATTTCTTTTTGCAGTGATAAAAAGAAAATAAGTAATTTTCTTTTCCAAGGAGTTCCTCTAAGCAATGATTCTGGTCCTTGAATAGATCCATTCCACACTAACAGGTCCTTTAAAATACTTCTAATGGATATGGCTATTGCTTAAAATGAAGCACGTGAACAAAACTGAGTTGTGAAGCCCAGTAACCAACTTAAGACAAGTACATTTTGACAGAGCTTATTAATTCTCTCCAGAACTGCAGGACTTGTGAAGCATCTTACAACTCTGGCAACAAGCATCAGTAATAACATCAAGTCTTTACCCAGTTTTCCTATAGACGAAAAGCAAGACTTTAGGACAAGTTTAAGCTTAAACTTTCAAAGCAAAAAAGGCCACTCCAGCCACAAATGAAATCACCACCTCTTCTACAAATAAGTGAAGGACACGGTTTGTCTTTTGCTTCAGTTCCAACCAGCATCATTTTCTATGGAGCACGACACAGACAAGTTTTATATCGACGCAGAGTGGCAAACAGTGGATTTGGTGCTCAAAAGAGCAGCCTCAGTGCTGTGCTTCCCTGTTATGCAACGCTTCAAGGCAAGTAACAGTTTCACCACTGCCTCAGTTTTTGAAATCAGGTGGTTAAAACACACAGCAAGTATGTGTTATCTAGTGTCAACGTATACACATGTATAGGCACAGCTTTGCCTTTGGGATGCATTGCAGAGCTGCTGCTACCTCTTCAGCCTTAAATTTACTAATATGGGAAGACATTGGATGGCACCCATTTAAAACAGTTAATCCTACAGGTGATGAATAAACAGTGTAGGAGAGGGATTATTGCAGAACAGGACTCAAAACACATTGTTCTATCCAGTGCAGCCTAACTCAGCAGAGGGATTTTTTCAGTTTTGATAAACGGTGACTGCTGCCTGTCTGCACAGGTCCTCACACAGGGGCAGTTCTGGAACAAGCAGCTTCATCATCTAATGCCACCTCCCTTCGTAACACACAGGCACCTTTGCTCAATCTTATGAGATTAAGAAACAAACAGACAAAAACACTCCTGCATTATTTCTTTGCTCAAAATCGCTATTTTAAAGATAAATACATTGAGGGAAAAGATGCATTTAGCAGGGGGAAGCACCTTCATTAGCCCCACAGAACATCTCCTCCTAGTCCAGGCCTCCGGTTAATGTTTTCCAAACCCACGTTTGGGCCGTACAAAGGAGCAAGTGTGTCAGAACGCTCAGCCAACGCGAATGCCTCCGCCAGTGACTCACGCAGGCTTGACATCTTAGTAAGAGCACTTAAACGCGCAGCGTCCCGCCCTGGACGTGCTCGCTACAAGGTCCAACACCGTGAAGAAAAAGGGGGAAAATCAGTAAACAAAGAAAATCTCCCCGCTCCGAGGAGACGACGCGGCTCGAGGGGCCGGACACCCCCCTCCCCGCACAGTGGTTCGTCCCTTCCCTCCCCCGGCCGCTCCGTTTCGCCGCCTCGCGCGGGCGCGTCCATTGCCCGCGGGAGGGGGGGTTGGGGCGCGGTGGCCAACCCCCCGTGCGGCCACGGCCGCGCCCCACCGTG
>NW_010578078.1:70201-133216 GCF_000705375.1 Tinamus guttatus
AGAGGGGCCTGGGGGAGCCGCAGCTCCGCGTCCCGTCCCTAGGAAAACTGCTTGGATGGCAGCCCCCAAAACAAAGAGAAAAAACATGTTTTCACATCTTCCGTTGTGTATTTTAACGGCCTCACAGCAGCCCTTTAAAAAACGTCAAAAAAAAAACTTTTTAAATGTCCTTTTTCCCTTGTACCCGGGAGAGACAGAGCGACAAGGATGGAGTTATAACTTAGCTATTTTAATAAATCTTACACAGTGCATGGTTATACCGTTTCATCCTTCGTTCAATTACATTAATGTACAGTACAGGGTAGTATTACCGGCAGGCAGTATAAATATAGCAGATGCACAGCTCGGCCCTGGGGAAGTTTTTAAAAAAGTGACCTCTGCAATGAGATTTACTTAATGTTTTTACTTAACATCCATTTCACAAGCAGTTCCCAGGGCTCCCAGCTTTACCAGAACAGTCAGATATGTTGCTATTGTAATCCCAAGTAGTTATAGATCTGATTTCTTCTCCTTTATACAAAAAAAAAAAAAAAAAAAAAAAAAAAAAAAAAAAAAAAAACAAAACAAGAACGGTGCCGTACCTTCCATCTCACCATTGGCTTTTATTTTAACCTGAGAATTTACCCTACTGTGCTCATGACACCAATGATTTACCAGTGTTCACATCCGCTTGCCCTCTCTACCCCAATGCAGAGCCAGGGCTTTTCAGGAGGACAGTCCTCTTCATTTCTCCCCGAGCAAGACCAAATTTGCAAAGTCCAGCCAATATGGCAAGCCAGCAGGGATGTGACTAAAAACACACTCTCTTTACACATTTCCTACCCTAATTCAAGTTATTGTACTCTAATTCCACCTGTGCTAACAACAGTCCCTTTAAAGCTCAAGAAAATACCTTATCCACTAGGATACATATATTTTTTTCTTTTTCTTTTTTTTTTTTTGAACAGGCCAAAATCAATAGATGCATCAGTGCTCTCTATTTAAAACAGGCATTCCCAAGCCACTGCTTTACAGTTGCACAGTTTTATCCATTAAACATGTGAGCACTGGCCTCGGTTGTGCAAAGACTTAAGCACATGCTTAACTTGTCAAGGGGGTAACAAGTTCTCCAGCGGAGGTGGGATTGTTCCCAGCATGTAAAGGCAAGTACCCATGTCTAAGTCTGGGCCAAAATTCCCCTTCGAGTTATTCTGACTTAATGTGTGAGTGAGAAAGACGAAGACTTTGCGGTTTGTGAGCAGTTCCTGTAAATATATTTGCTTTACTGCGCTCTTATCAAGTGGCTCTGTATGGAAAATACAGATATTGCGTAAATATCGTGAGTGCCAATGGTGATGGGGGCAAGAAATCTACTGTTACGTTTAAAACTTTGCATAAATGACGTATGCACAGTTGCTCCTTGTAGAGTTTTCCCTCAATCTCTATTTATAAATTGCAAGAGTCCAAAGATGTATGTTACTAGATAATTATATACACATGCACACACCATGATTAAGGCAAAAAAAAAGGAAGTGAGGAAGGAACAACAGCATCTACTAAATTAGATAATATCTTTCATGTTTGTAATGTTGCCGTGTCATATTAAAGCAGCCATTCCAAGTGCTATGTAGTTTCTTAGGTGTTTAGGAAACCCCTCAGAGCGCTCTTTGCAAGTCAAATGTGAAGGTGAGGATGAGTCATGACCCTGGCAGTGGCTTCAGGTGTGACTAAAGGTGGGGAGCAAATGTTAGGGGTTATTTTCTGTTTGTTTGAGGCCTGGATTTGGCAATACTGTAGCTTTCTGATACAGGATCAGTGCCAAAGCACTCTGCTGCACAGCTGCCCCAAGCCTCAACTCCTCCTGCATCCTCTGCGTCCTCAGCATCCTCTGATATTTGCAATAGCTTCAGTCCTCGCTCAGGTCCTTCTCTTTATTCCACAGCAAAACCCCCTTTCCACTGTTCAAAGGCAGCAGTAACTGGTAGTAAAGGAAGCGGCCCGGGTCTTGGATAATTTGTGTTGCAGTTCTAACTTCATTTAACAAGAGGGCATGGGAGGACAGCAGAAGGAGAGTAAACTGCCACCAGCCTCTGCTAGTAGGTTACCAGGGATGTCCGCCACATGAAAGGAAGTGAAAGATGAGGAAAAAAACAATAAAGCCTCATTTCTTTGGTCCCAGACTCTATGTGTTCAGGCTGGCTTGTTCTGCACAGAATGCCAAGGAAGGGGCTGGGAGCACACGTAACCCTCCGTTCAAAGCTTTGCGGGCTCCTTTTTGCATGTTCAGATTTGTGTGAATTCTGGTCTGCTCTGACTGCATGCACATAAAATTTCAGTATAAAATATATAGATATATATATAATAAAAAAAAAATACTTCATGCAATACTAAAACAGCTTTCCCAATGGGACATGGTCTTAGTGTCTATCCTTATCAATAGTGTTCAAGGAATTGTCGCTTTGATGGCAATGACACTGCTAAGTGCGGAGCACTTCTGTCTCTTGCCTGGACTGGGGACCATTGCTTTCATTCCCTTTTTTTTTTTTTTCTTTTTATTACTATGACTAATAGCAGAAAAAAGCAGACAGATTTTTAATTAGCAGAATCAATCCTTTCCTGGCGACGCTTCATGATTTCTTGGAGCTCCGACTCCCCTCTGTTTTTCTAGAATGGAAACAAAACAGCAAGTTTGATTTTTAACTTAAAGCTGTAGTTAGATCATAAAGTTTAATGCCATAAGAGTAGAGCTAGTGCGAGGGACATCAGTGAGAGGGCAGATCCCTTAGTAGAGCCAGGGCGATCCACCTTACAGATTTGGGATCTTTTTGTTTAAAATAGTTCTCTGCATTTTTGCTTTGTTTTTGGAAACTTCCTCTTCAATGGGACACCCTGGTGTTGCTGGTCAAGGCACCTGTTCAGGCAGGGCTTGTCCAGAAAGCTACTTACCTCTAGCTGATTTTTTTCCACTGTGATTTTACTGTACACTCGGTTGCCCTCATCACCACACACTTTCTTTAGCTCATCTCTGTTGAGGGAGAAAAGCTGAGCTCCAGTAAGGATGCCAAGGTGATCCACTGTCCTGGAAGACACAAAGCAAGGAGGTCGTTGTGCTACATGTGGCCTCTCCTCAGAGGTGAGAGAAAAACAGTCCAGAACAGTTGAATTGCAACCCCTGCACCGGGACCATCTCACGTGGAAGGCACTGGGGCAGTGCCCATGCAACAGCTCTTGGGTAATCCAAGTCCATTAAATGAAGGACCAGCATCTCCTAGAGGAGCAATGCAGATTTTACCCTTTGCTGAATGACTTTGCCTCCAGCCAAGCTTTGACTTCTTCAGCACTAGATTCGAAGGTAAGGGGCACAAGAACTTGCTGGGGTTTCTCCACTTTGAAATTCCTCGTCGGAGGATGAATTTTGCTGTTTGTGATCTTCTTTAGTAACTCATCATTCAGCTCATCCATTTGATGCATGAGTTCTGGGGAAACAAGGCACAGCTTTTAGAGGACGAGTAGAGAGTCACGAGAAAAACCAAGTCGCCAGTTACAAATCCTCATACAAAGGACATAAAAACCTTCAACATCTCCTGGCAGAAGTTTGCTTGTATCGTAGAATATCCGACCAATATCTCTTTGCTCCCACTGGTGCTGCCTGCAAGAGACAGGGTCCCCTTTCCCTAAAGCCTTTCGTCGCTCTTGTGTTTTTGCTTTAATTTGTCATCTTCCTGTTTTTGAGGTACTTAGTTCCCTTCGGGCTGTTAAAATAGGGAAACTGCCCTGCAAACTTAGCAGGAGGGAGGAAGAAAAACCAGACCATGTGAGAGAGCAAACATAAGGGAGGCCTGACTGTCTTTGAGAACAGATGGTTCCCACTCTCAAAAAAAAAGTTTTAACCTATTTTTCCTGTTGCCTCTCTGTTTTCTCCTGGTGTGGAAGGCAGAGTCTGGGAGCATCTACAATTTGAGCTTTGTTTTTAAGCTCTAGCCCCGCTCCCTCTAATTCTCAGTACTCACTGCTACTTCTCCTAAGTAATTCACTAACCCAGTTCCTCAGAGCTCCATCTTTTGCTGTGCAAGTAAATGGAAGTGGCAGGAAGCATGAACTGGAGAGGGAGCCATGCACTCACAAAGCTTTCATAGAATCATTAGGGTTGGAAAAGATCTTCAAGATCATCAAGTCCAGCCATAAGCGCTTTAACACCATGCCTGGTAAACCACATACCTAGTTGCCTCATCTACACGTTTCTTGAACAGTGACAAGGATGATGACTCCTCTACTTCCCTGGGCAGCCTGTTCCAATGCTTGCCTACTCTTTCTGTGAAGAGATTTTTCTAATACCTACCCTAAACCTCCCCTGACACGACCTGAGGCCATTTCGTGTTGTCCTAGAGGATGTCCCTTTATGGAACATTACTCAGTATCACTTTTTTCCACAATACTCTTGAAGACTGTGAGGAATAACATGGGACTATTAGTAGATCCCTGACTATGATGCTTATACGATGGGGCTTTCCATTACCCAAGAAGGGCTCTTGATTTGAGGGGTCTGCAGGAGCTGAAGAAGGGATGAATTTGGGTTGAGGTCTTTTGGAGATAGCCTGGTAAAAGTGGTGAACTCCTAAGGACTCATCTGCTGGCAGCTCTACTGCCTGCTCCTTCTTGGAAAAACAGCCCTGTGTGGCTTTGCCATCCCAAGAGGAACAGAGAGCGTGAAGGATGTCTCATAAACTGGCTGCTTGACACCTTATAAAGTGTCTACACTAGAGAAATCCTGCTGGATGTGGTGGGAGAAGGGCCCTGGTGCTAGGAAGGCGGCATGGAAACGTACGTTCTTTGGCGTCCTGGGGGGAGTTGCGCGCTAGCATTTCGCTTCCCCATTTGTCCCCGGCGTAGCTGGCAGGTAGCTTATGAGTTGGGCTCGATGGTCCATATCCTCTGGGACTCAGATCTCCTTTGTACCTCTGATTAGACTAGATGACAAGAAAGAAAGAAAAAAAAAGAAGTAATTTTTTTGTGTGTGTTTTTTTTTTTTATTTTCAGTTTTCTCAAACATTTTGCATCCCCCCGCCCTGGAGTAACAAACTGAGGGGCAAACTGTCGTGTCCTCCCTGAGGCCATCCAGCAGCTGAGGAGCCACGTGGAACAAGTTCCCTCTGATGGGGGGGATCTTCCAAGCGAGGATATAAATCAACCCAAAGGTTTCTTGCTGCATGAAGGCATTTGCAGCCTGGTGAAGCCTGTGCCATGTGCACCACCCGCAGCTTGAACTGTTCTAAATGACTGCTCAGAGTTCAGTGCGAGCGTGCCTGAGCTCGGTAGCTTTCATTATGCAAACTTGTAGGACTTGCCTATAGATGGGGTGCACGGAAAGCGAACTGTTTTTGTGCAAAGAGGGAACAACAGAAATGCCATTTGAAGGTAGAGCTTTAATGCTCTAGTAACTGGGTGCAGAGTGGGAGCTTGCCAAGTGTCTCGAGATGGAGAGAGTTTTTTGACATCTTCTTGGTTAGACTGAGAGGACTTTGGTCTGGAGGGTTGCTGGGGCACTTTGTCCTTTGCCCAAGCTGTGAAATGCCAAAGTGGGAAACAATTCTGTGCTTCTTTGGGGATCTAGAACTTTCTGCCTCCACATTTTTCCAGTACAAGGTGCTTAAGAGCAATACTCAGTTAATATTCACTTAGATGCTATTCCTACCTACCTCCACGACAATAACCTCTTCCTACCCCTCTGGTATCTCCTGGCGCTGAACTGAACTGGGCAAGAGAACCGTTTGCTTTTAATTTAATCCCCCAAAAAAGCCCTCAGCTTCTTGGGGCAACGTTTGCTTTTGCAGCTGCATTAGCTCTGCCATCCTGCTCAGGCCTGAAAGCAGAAGGGTTTCACAAGAGGAGGTGGTAAACCATAGGCTGAGAAACATGGTTTGGAGGCTTTGGAGAGGCAAAAGGTGGAAGTATTTCAAGCCAGTGAAGCCAGTAGTTATTTAGTAACACTGAAACCTCAACATCAGACCTTCTCCATGGGAATGCCTGGTCATGCTGCTGGGTTTGCGGGGGGTGTCCCTTGGAGCTAGGGTTCCTCTCAGGAGCAGGTTGCTCTCCTCAGCACAGGCCTTCACCTGCGCCATAACCCTGCGTTCCAGGTGCCCTTGACGGTGGGCAGTGAGCTTAGAATTGCAGAGAGGGAGAAAACTGTTGTCTTGGGTGGATAGGATGGATATACCTGGTTTGGGGAAAGGGTAAGCAAGATGGTGGCAAAATGTGGGAGTTTTGCCATAGGAAACTTGGGAACCTCCTGCTTCATTCGTTTGTAGGGGAGGTCTGGCTCGTGCAGACCAGGTAGGGCTAATTCCAGGATTATTCTCAGTGGCTAATTATGCCCTGCAGCTAATTACCAGTTAAATATCACCTGACTATAGACCTGTTCGAGCTCTTCCAGTTTCACCACATCCAGGATATTATAAGGGACATAACCAGCCTGCCCGCTCCGGTTGAGCAGCTTCCACCACTGCTTATTATCTTCCAACACCTGAGAAAAGAAGAAAATGTTAGAGAGAACATTGGATTTATGGTAGCAAGTATAGCATATAGTGGAAAGAAAACACACAGCAATGCAAAGTTGTCAGCATAACATCGTAGAGGTCTGGCAAACAAATCTGCATGACACTATTTCCAGTTCAGAATTGAAATATTTCCTGAAAATCACCAAAACCATATCATAAAGGCCTATAGGAGAGCACCTCTGGGGGCAAATATACATCCAGATGCTGCCAAACTCATAGTTGCTAGTTAATTTGCCTGTTTATCTCTCTCTTTTTTTCCTCAGTGTCTGAGCATGCTTTGGGTTTTTTTTTTTTGCATTAAAATAAATATATCAAAAGAAATAATTAAAAAAAATAGCTACAGGACTGTCATATAACTTGATCACAATATGCCTCGTCATAGCACAATATATAATCTGGTTCGGAAATAAATGTTTTTTTCAAGGCTGAACTTTGCTAGCGAAGCAGTTTTCCTGTTCTAGTTACATTGCCTCAAGTCATATGTCTGCCATGGTTAGGGCATAGCCCGAGTTGTGTCCTAAATTTACCAGCTACCAACAGTGTTGCAGTAGGAGAGAGGTTAAAAAACAGGATATTTTCTTGGAAAATAACTTTCCCTTTTTTTGGTAATGGCAAACATAGACCCAGAAAGTGGGTGAGCAATGTGCTGCCGGGATATATTTCCCTCCTCCTTGTTGTTACTTGGCTCTTGCCAGCCTTGAGCCTCCTTTCCTTTTCATAGAAAGGGGAGGAAGGATAAACCTTGTTCCCAAGCACCTTCACCTACCTCCAGGATCTCATCCTTAAGCACGGAGAGTTCGTTGGCATTTCGCGCAGTGAAATCGTAGCGGATTTTGGCATATCTCTTCGGTGGGGCCATTCCCTGTGCCTCATAATTCCTTCAGGAGAGGAGAAAAAGATGGAATTATAGTGGAGGGCCCTCCAATAGGGTCCACAAGTGTAAGACAAGTGGTGATGACTGTGCGCCACGTCCAGTGGCTTTATGCTAGAGGGAGGCAGCCCCCTTTCACTTGGAGAGAGATATGGAATAAATACAAAATATTTTTTAAAATGCAAATATTGATGAAAAGTGAAACAAAAAGTTTTTTTTTTAACTCAAAATGAAATCTTCTATTTTTTGTGTTTTTTAAGCCTGAATTAGGAAGATTTCCCATCTTCTTCTCCAGCTAGGATGATTATAATGTTATATTTCTAATTCCCAAAATGTCTGTAGTGAGGGAATCCTGTCTTACCTAGTTCTGCAAGGGCAAGAACTATTTTGTCATGCTTTCTCTGCATCTATTTATGACTTGGGACAGTAGACCCACGTGGTGCAGTTCCCAAGGGCTTATATTCATAGCAGACAAACCAACAAGAGGTTGGATAGTCTTCCTGTAAAGTTACATTGATTTATACCAAGGCTGGTGTAACTCAGTGCCACAGTGCTTACAGTGCTGATAATGACTATGGCTTTTATCATTACATTTGTCTTTCCTGAGTTCCTGGTTTCAATTTGAGACTTTAAATCTAAAGTCCATAAAAAGATATTAAAAATATGTCCATTAGGTTTAGGCATTGGTCCATTAGGTTTAGGCATTGGTCCATTAGGGTCTTCATTAGATAGCTTTTGGCAGTCTGAAGAAGGCTGAAACCAGGTTGAATCTGCCAGTCAAAAAGGGAGTGGTGGCCTTGGCCAGCAATGCCCCGAAGGCAGGGAGAGGGAGGAATGCTTGTGTTCTGAAGAAATCATCTTCTTTCTAGCCTTCCAGAAGGCAAGTGACTCATGAGAAAAGGCCTGAAGGCCAGAGAAGTTAAAACACTTTGTGTACACCTAGATTTTACATGAGAGACCTTTGCTGAATATAGCTTGAGGCTTTCCTGACACTTCTCTGCAGCCAAAAGCCATAGCGTAAATAATAATATTGATGCATGTGGAATCTTTGTCAATATTGTGTCTTTTGGTTAGAGAATTAAAGTACCCTCAAAAACCGCATGAGCATATCAGGAGATATGGCTGTCCCAGGACTGTGATCCTGACAAACATTTCGGCAGACTTGGCTCAAGTCTGTTCTGAAGTGAAGAAGGCATCTAAGCCCCTTCTCAATTTCAATATTTGCTTCAGTACCATTTACTTCATTTTTTTTCCTTAATGTTATCAATAAGGAAGAGTTGTTGGCAGTCTGAAAAATGGGTGGAAGCTAAAGTCAGAGACAGCATATGATCCTTAATATTGATCTGTTGGGCTGACATTATGAAACAAAACATATTGACGGACTACAGAAATCAGTCAATTCCTATGCCTCTTGTGGTGGAAAAGATATTTAACCTATTTCCTCACAGCCCAGCTGCTGATTTGATAGCAGACAGCATGTACAGGGATAATTGCTTGTCACATGGTTGAGTCTCTTGATCTCATTAGCAAATCTGAATTAATAACAGCAGAGAGTTAGTTACCTACAGGCCAAAACATCTTGGTGTCATGGTATGTTGTGCTGGGTGCTTCTGAGGTTACCCCCTGGGAGCCAAGGCACCCTTTTCCGGGGTGGTGCTGATATTTACCTATTTACATGTTGAGTTACATTCTGCTTGAAGGCATCCACAGCCTGTGTCTGATCAGCGGGCTGGCCACGCTTGAGTGAGGAGTTACGGTAGGGATATCCATTGGCTGATGAGAGCTGGAAAGGTAAAAGGGAGTCGGTGTTAACACGGAAAGGGAAGGCTCTGTCAGAGATGGAGGAGGCGATAGAGGTAGATGAATCACTGCCTGGAAGCTTTTGGTCAAGATGAGGCACACGCCAAAGACAAAATTGTTCTTCAGGGAAACCGGTATCCATGGGGCTCATTAAAGTCTCACTTAATTCCAGATATTGCCTCCTGTCTTTCAGGAGCTGAGGCTTGCCCCTTTTTGGCCTTACTTTCTTTCCATGTTTAGGTGGAGTGACCACATCCAACTGAGTTTTGAGCTGACTGCGTGTTGAACACCACCACAAACTCCATGGTAGCACAGATGGGACAGAGCGGAATTTTTAGCCATCGGAAGCACCTGACAGCTTTGCTCTCCCTGGAACAGCGCTGAGTTCCTCTGTGCCAAAATCCAGAGGCCAGAGAAAAGAGCTGCAGGCTGAGCTTAGCTACAGTAGATGGTTATCATCCTTTATTTGATGGCTCTGTGTTCCTGTGCTTGAGCTTCTCACTTTTAGGAAGGGCTAGGGCTGGCTTGTTGAAAGGGAAACGTAACAACTACTAGCCTATCTGTGTGCGTGTCTGCTGCAGAGTATATTAAGTGGTGAGGTTTGGTACTGGCAGCAAAATCCCATGCACTCTTGGGGTATTGGCCAAGCAGCAGACTCTGCCCACATCTCTGCTCCTCTGTTTTAATATGAATATACCCTGTACACTGGTAATATGCCCCTTTACTCTGTAAAGCTTCATGGTCTTCAGCAAGAGAGGTTTCTCACTCTGAGAAAGAGGGAAGAAGAGGAAAAGGAAGTGAAAGGATGGCTGGGAGCACAAGACGAACCTCTTCTTGCAAGTGTCCGATGTCTATTTCCCAAGGAGCTCCACGGAAGATTTCCATGGGCGGTTCCCAGCCGTTGCGGAATTTGGGAATGTAGCTGGGGATATTTGCTTCTCGAGGCCATTCAGCTCTAGGACATGAAGCAAGAATATGCAGTCAGGGTCACAGGGAGCATGGGGCTGAGAGCCTCCTGTGTGTCAGGCAGAGGCAAGATCACTGGTGCAAGGAGAGTGTGAAATGCTATGAGCTTATGCCCCCTGAGCTGGGGTAAGCAACTTGAAAATTGCAGTGTTAGGGAGAAACAGACACAAATCCTCTTTTATCCTTGACCCTCTGACCTGGCTATAAAACTAAATGTTCCTGCAGTTTTTCCGAACAATTTGGGAAGCTTTGTGACCCGACAGCCCTGTCCTCACCTGGATCTGGTCCACGTCTCTCCCAGGGAGTCCCAGAGGCTCATCTCTTTGGGTATCAGGTGTCCTCGGAGGAAATCTGTGGCATCTTTAGAAAGAAGCGGACTGAGGACAGACCTGGCAAGCTCAGGGCCACCACAGCTATTGACAATCTGGATTGCACACAAACACACACAAGCATGAGATGTTGCAGGGCTTCGAAATGCCAAAGCAGCACATAGATAAGAATAGAAATCAAAAGCAGAAAAATCTGATCTTTTGGAGTCTCTGTGCATGCCCACTCCAAAGGAAGCCAAGCTGCCCTCTACGGTGTGCACCTCTGAAACCCGTGCCACTTTGTTTAGGAGCTCTAAACCTCCTTCTGTGCCTTCATATATGTTAGGCTGAGGTTTCATAACACAGTTGAACTAAATAAACAGTTTGCTGCTACCTGAAAGGGATGCTGTGCTCCCCCAGTATCCACTTGTCATCCTTAAGAAAGAGCAAACAGAAAAATAAGGCAAATAGTTGCCCTGCCAACTTTGAGTTCTCCAAGGAATAAAATGACAGTCAAAGGGCATCATCCCAAAGGATTGCATGACTCCTCTTTATCACAGGGGATCCTGAGATCAACTCAATTGTTTCAAGAAGCATCAACCTAAATCTTTGGAGGGGAGGGAACAGTTCAGAGGAAAGCAAGATTTTTTTTTCTATTGGAGTCAAAGCAATGTCCAAACTGAAAATTAGCTGCTGTTGGAGATAGAACACATCGGAAGCTACCATATTAAAAATATGGAATCCGTTGGGGTTTCTGTGTCAATTCTGGCTTTTTTTTTTTTTTTCAAATTGGGATACCTGCTTCCTACCTGCAAATATTGAGTCTTGTTTGTCTGGAGGTGATACTAGGCTGATTCCAAAGAGGAACCACAGAGTGCTCACCCTGTCATTTACACCAAGTTTTCATTAATGCAGCAAAATGACTCATATTTTCTAGGGTTTGTGTTGATGTACTTAGTTCAAGATAGAAATCAAACTGGAGCCCAGAAGTGTCGGTGTTGTTTCTAGACTTTGTTGTGATTTTTTTGCCAAATGCACTCTTGGGTCCTGTCTATTCAGTAACCAGCATCACCAGAACTCAAAAGGCCTGTGAAGAAGGTTTACCAGTTCCAGCGGCCCAAACAGGAAATGCACCAACTCTGAAGCACTTGGGTTCTGGATGTGCTTTCTCAGTTTGGCCTGAAAAGAGAAAGGAAACCTTGTTTAATCCTAACCTGTTCAGTGGCATGGAGGAATTGTTCTTGGCTGATATCTGAAAAGTAAGGAACCTCATAATAGCTCACTTCAAATTAGGGAAGAAGATGAAGTGACTGGGGAATAGGATCATTCTGTTTTAGGTCATTTCTGTTTGGTGCCCATTTCTAACAGCCTGGACTTTTGGAAGGGTGAAGCATCTGCTCTGTAAATATCATGGCCTTTTAAAGCTGTTTTGAGAGGAAATTGAAAACCTTCACTTATTCTGGAAGCCTTAGTGAGGAGCTGAAGGCCTGTTGTTTCTGATTCTTGCAGAACTGAAAATTCTGTTAGTTTCTGTGAATGAAAACAACAGAGCGAGTGTTCTGCAGAGTCCCTTGGCAAGTTGCTGCAGGGAAAAAATATTCACCAAGGTCTTTCCTGTGTAGTGCACGTACAGCTGCCCACTCCAGTGAAATGCTTGGTATTTGGAATAGACTGCGGTGGAATGGAGGAGCAAATGCTTAGGATTACTTTGCAGTAAGAACGGCATTGCACTAACAGCAATCAGCTAAGCTAGGTGAGAAACCACTCGAGTTTGTGCTTCCTCTCCATCCTTTATTCATATCTTATGCTTCTGGCATTGCAGCAACAGAAAACAGACCCCTTTCCTAACAAAATGCAACTGAGCAGTGGGGCACTTCACAAGGAGGGTGCAGCCGTGCGGCACGTGACAGAGCCCTGGATCCCCATCTGGTTTCCCCACCGGCCTTGTTATTTGCCCCTGGCCTCTCACCTGGAGCACAACAGCTCTGGGTGGGTTTGTGCACCCACAAACAGGAACACCCAAGGCCTGAGTGCAAAGAGAGCTCGGGTACGCGAACGAATTTCCTACCTATTAGCTCCCGTGATGCTGAGGGGGGAGCAGCAGCAATGCAGCAATCTGTGGGGCTGTGTGCCAGAGCATGCACCAGGATTTGCAGGCTGTAATGAGCACTTGCAACTGCATCATGCTATTGGGAGTGCCCAAGCAGGCTTTTACTGGCGAGGATGCTAACTCCAGTGCAGACCCAGGCTGTGACTAAGGGTCTGGTTGACCATGCTGGCTATACTGTATTTATCTTGACTGTGTGAGCAGCCAGAAAGGGCTGGGGTGTAACAACCCAGCCTGGATTTCCTTCTGCTTGGAAAATCCTCAGCTGCTTCCTCATGGCAGCCTTACCAGTAACATCTCAGGAATGACCTTGTTTGGCTGTGTTCACTGGGCAAGCTCAGTCAGAATTGAGAGAACTTCCTTCTGGCTCGTTACCCAGATGAAAAAAGAAAACAAAAGAAATTGTCTTGTTTTCACATGTATACTATCCCCAGCCCCATGCTGGGCCACAAATATGTGTGTTGTCCTACAGAAAAGGAAGATTTGGAGAGATGGAGAGGGAAAGGTTGCTCCTTTTCATGGCAGAGTTGAGGCACTCCAGCACGAAGGGTTTGTGAACTGGGGTTCCTCGTGCATGGGAGCATGAAGCTGATGCTTGCACAGACAGGCAGGAAGGTTTGTGCATCTTCTGAGCTTTCTGTCTTTATTTCCAGTTCACCGGCCTTCAGAAGCCTGAAACAATGTTTGTTTTGTGGCTGTTTATGGGAGAGATATCTGGATTCATACCATCGTACTTTGATAGTGGTTTTGGTTAAATTTTGTTCTAAATGCTCAGCAATTATGATAAAGAGGGAAACAGCCCTGTCACTTCATGGACCCAAAAGACCCCTCTATGTCTTACCAAGAGGTTAAAAGCCAGTTTGGTTTTCTGGAAACAGTCGATGAACTCAGCCTCGCTTGGGGGTTTTGCTCGAAGAGTCAACATTCCCTCTTTTAAGAAAAGGTGGAGAGAAAGACACGTTAATTAGAACATTCCCAGGAGAGGTTCATCTCACTGGCATGCACTGATGGCTGCTGTGACTAGAACAACTCAAAATCAAGACATGAGGAGAGCCAAAACACGTTGCCTATGTTCTAGCTGATGCAATGTACCTGCTGGCCCTTTCTTCTTGTTCTTCTTCCCTTTCTTCCTTTGGTTGAGCTGTTTGAATGCCTCTGCTGCCTTCTGAAGCCTGGCAACGAACACTTCAATGTCATCCAGAGTGCAGTTCAGAGTTTGCTGTGAAGACAGAAACACGGCACACCAAGGTGAAAGAGGATCAGCCCAGCCTGTGTCTGGGAAGCCCAAATCCCAGAGTGTGCCTCTCTGTGCCTGCCTACATCATTTCCTGCAAGAACGTGCAGGAATGGGGAATCCAGGTGTGAAATTAAGTTGAATTCATCCTTTTTTTTTTTTTTCAGTCACAAAACTCCGCCTCGGTTAGTCTGGTCTATTTGTCAATGCTGTAACTGTCCCCTGCTCATGGATGCTAATGGAAAATTGAGGCTGGAGAGGAGCAGTCCTTCTGAAATCAGAAGAGCTATTTGAGGACAAGAAAAGATCGCACCTGACCCAGCTGCGGAGTTTTGCTTTTGCTCACCTCATCTTTATAGGCAGTAGGTGCTAATTTAACAAAGATTAAATTATGCATCAAATGTCTTTTCGTGGAGCAGTCCCCCTGCTTCCTCCTTCTCTTCCCCCCTCCTGGTGCCTGTGGGCTGGGCACCCTTCTTGGTACCAACCGTTTCTTTTTCAATTTTCTGTGCTAAGATGGCTCGGGACTCTTCGTGGTCCTGGGAGCTGGAGCCTCGTCGTTCATAGTCTGCCAAACAAGGGAGAGGAGAAAAAAGATGAGCATGGGCTCCGTTTAACACAGAAGCACACAGAACACATGGGATGGAAACTCTTTTGGCTTCAGTTATTTAGTCATTTATTCTGAGAGCACCTCAGGAGCTCACGAAGAGCTGTTCACGCAGGAGGTGATCAAAGCAGCTGATTTTCATATTTTGCCTCTTTTCCTCTTCAAGCCAAGAATGGATCACAAAGGGCAACCAGCTGCTGGCTACAGGCAGAGACCTGCAAGGTCTCCAGCTGCTGCGAGTCACTAACTCCTTTGCCTCTGAGCTAAGCTCACACCCACCAGGGAGCCGAAAGGCCCCTGCTCCCATTGCTGAGCACTTCCACAGGGATGTGAACTGCGACAGGAATAACCCGCAGCCACTCTTCCAATCTCCAGCTCTCCACAGGAGCCTCGGCTCTCCAAGGGCATGAGTTTAACCAGTCCGTGGATGAGCATGAAGAAGACATGGAAATAAATATTACTGTCAGTCACTAGAGTGCAGCAGGGCGGGAATTCTGCATGACAGATACTGAGGTAGGCCTGTGCAAAAATCAGTGCTTTTGTACAAACGCATCTGCAGCCTCTCATGTGTTTCTAATGGGTATAGAAAGCATCTTCTTGCAATAAATACGAGTATAGGTGGCTCCCAGGTTTCAGAAGACAGATGCAGGGTGAGATGGCAAGATTTCAATGTGAGCAATTGCTCAGGTAGCCTCTTGTGAAAGGAGGGGTCTATCAACTGAGTGAAAGGGGGTTTGAATGAGCCAGGGCAGCGGGTATTCACATACCGGAATGTATAAGGTGGGAGAACTGGAGGTTTTGGCAGAAGGCTGTGAAAAACATATGATATCTTTAAGGGTTAGGATTAGGTGATTAGTTCTGACAGGTTTTATGGGAAAAGCAGTAAGATTTACCTCAAGAGAGAAGCAAATCCCAGCAAACAAACATGAAAAGCCATTGGGCATCAGAATATAGGGTTACAGATGGTCTAGCTCGGAAATATCAAATGTGAATTTTTAGGCCTTGGCTGGGCTTGGAAAGTTGCTTCTCAAGCACATTAAAGCTCTTATAAAGAGGTCCGTAGTGGACCACGGGGAACTGATAGAGCAGTGTCCTTGAGTGGACATGGTGGCAAACCTCCTTGCGGGGGACTTTGTTGCCTTCAAGTCCTGTGATTTTTAACATATGATCATATAGCATATGATAAATGCATATGGTTTTTAAAGCAACCAGAATATTTGCCTCTTCTGTTCAGCTACATCTTATTTGCATAAGCAAAACTTCATCTAAAATAGGTTCTTCAATTCAAGAGGCTGCACCAGCCACTTGGTTTCAGATCCTATCTCAGGATAAAGAGTATTTTCTCTCCTTTGCTACTATTTTGAGCATTTCCTATTATACCTTGATTCCATGTTTTCCTTGAATGTAGCGACTGAGGGTTCAGACACCCAGGAAAACCTAGTAAAATAGGCAGTGGTAGGAAAGGCTCAGCATTTGTTGATCATTTAACTCAACTTGGGCTTTCATAAGAGAAATAATCTGGAAGCTAATTTCTGTTATTTCTTCCTCTGGAGAAAATGCAAATTGTCTTCAAGGCAGCTAAAACTGGACTGAAGTCAGGATGGTTTTGAAATAAGATTTTAGATTAATGCATGAGATAATAGATGAGTTCAAATCTGTGTTTTCACTCATGATTCTAGGAAGATTAGTGCAAACCACATCATTTCTGTGGGTGAAATTTTCCCTCCTTGTGTAGTCAGCAGGGCCAGGAGTTTGCCTTCCTGAGCCAGGCCCATTTTGTCTTCATGTTTTAAAATAAGTGGTAGCTGGCATGAGCTACACGTGTTTGCTCAGTTTCATGAAGAGCTTTCATCTTTCTTGGGAATTTCACTATCCCCCAAATACAGATGTCATTGCAAGGATTTCTGAGGAGTTTGGGGTTTTCATTTATTGAGCTGCCATTAGAAGAAGCAGCCTACTGCTAGCCTGGAGGGCTGACCTGTTTGCCACTGCCCAATTTTTAGGCATTTCTAAAACACGGCCAGAGATGTAACAAAATGTCGTGTTTGGTAGCGTCCACGTCACCTCGTAACATTGCGAAAAAACAGCGGGCTTCAGCAATGCAACCATCGCAGGCCCCTTTTTTTCCAGGTGAGTCACCCGCTCCCGCGACACGTTTGCTGCTCCCCCCTGGTACCTGGATCGTGCTGCGAAGGAGGCGCCACGCGGTTGCGGTTCACGGGGGAGCCTCGCATGTCGTGCTGGATAGGGATGGGAGCTGGTCCTTGAGGCGCCGGCAGGATGGACTGTCTCTGCTTTATCTTTTCTTGGTTTGCTCTGCAAGGCAACCAGCAGAGCCAGCGTCAGCGGCTGTTCCCGGGAATGCAGCAGCAGGAGCAAGGAGGGGACACGTCAGGGGGTGCTGTTTGCATTGGCTGCATTGCCCCCCTAGCCCGGGGTTGGGAGGGGAGGCTGCGAGCAGGAAGCCCACAACTTTGGCAAAGGAGAGCTCGAGCCGTTGACTAGTTTGAGGGGGGCTTGCCATGGTTGGCCTGGAAGACCCACACTTCCAGAAACACCATCTGGTAGCAGGGCAGGGCTCTTTTGGCTGCTCTTTCAGAGCAGAGGCTGTCGGGGAGGCAGCCAAGACGTCCGGCACCGAGTCACCAGCCCAAACCACTTTTTTTTTTCCCTGGCTCTGGCACAACATTCAAGCCCTCTTCTTTGAAAACAGCCAGTAGAAGCATTCCGCCTCTGGGTTCAGAGTGTAAAATCCCCGAGGGGCGGCTCACGGCAGAATGAGGCTCCATTCTCAGGCACATGACACAAGGCATGTTTCAAGCATGGGAAAAAAAATGCCAAAATTCAGGTGCACTGTAAATTGCCATGGGACTCAGCTAGCAGGTCTAAGTGAGCTTTATATCCATGTCCTCATGAAGATGGCCGTTATGGGAAGAGTCTCATTTGCAGCAATTAAATATTGCAAATATTTATTTGATGGGGAATTTGAACCTGGGTTCTGTTGCAGCAACGAGGCAAGAGAGGAAGGGCTTGTTTTCCAACTTCCTTAAGGCAAAACTGCCCGAAAGGGTATATGAGACTTTCATGACATCAGATCTCTCTCCCGCACAGCTTTAAACCCTGAGCTGAGATTGGCTAAAATCTTATGTGGTACCTGGACCCACGGGAGGCCTGGGGCTGGCGTGGCTGCCTCTACACAGATTTTTCTCTGCAGGAGGTGTGAACACGGGACTCTTCCTACTCCCAGCTACATCCTGCAGCCAATGCAGTACTTACTTGAGCGTCTGTGGCCGTATCTTCTTTCCATGCTTGTGGTCTGCCAGGGCGCTCTCTATGTCCTCATGAACCATCTCCGCCTCAGAGACAAAACAGAGAGGTTTTACTAAGGGACAGGGTTTACTTTGGAAAGCGTTGGCAGCTCCAAGCGGGCAAGGGAAGAAATGGCTGGCAGAGAGCTGGGAGCCAGGGGGCATTTTTGCTCTGCCACCACGTTGCATGCACATGTTGCGGTGGGATGAGGTGCTGTGATGTTGGCATGCATGTGCTGGTGAGAGCCCTGGTGCCACAAGCAGGAAAGGTGGCCTAGAAAGGAGCTCCCAGGAATATGGCATATCCCTGCATGCTGGCATATCCCTCCATCCGTGCAGTCAGCATTCCCACCCCACGTCCCATGTCACCCCCTCGGCCAGGAGGTGCTGTGCTCACCTCCACCTCGTCGCAGTTGAAGAAGTGAATGTCCGGTTTGTGCTGCTCCGAATCCTGGCACACCAGGAGCAGGATGGAGGGATAGCGCATCTGATTCAGCACCGTCTGGCAGTGCTGGACTGTTGGCAGAGGGAATTCCTCCAGCTCCTCCTGGAAAAGAAAGCAGATGGGGTCGGGCAGTGGAGAGCTCTATTAACCTGGCAGCGAACGGTCCTGTGCATGAGGTCCTGGGATCCCTGCTGGAGGAGAGACCAGACAGAGCTTGTGCTTCTCAGCATTGACTTGCTGGGCTCTTCAGAGATGTTGAGTTGCAGAGAGGGTGTGCTGGGGACCCCGGAGAAATAGGGGAGCCGTGGGTGGCAAACGGAGGTAAACCCTTGCCCTCCTCTGCATCCTGAACATGGGCTCAGCGTGAGGTTGCAACCAGCTGAGCTCAGTGTTTGCCATCACGTACTGTGCTTCAACTGCACTTGTCACATGTCCTAACAGGGCACTGGGAAGATGCTTTGGGGCTAACAGCAGTGCTAGGACTTGTCCTCCCACTGACTCCCTGACGCTGCCTTTGCACTAGTATTTTTTGGTTTCCCACTGCTAAAGCGCAGGCTGTGCAGAGCTTCTGCGGGCTGCTACACTGCGAGTAACGGGTCGTGCCCTCTCTTGCTCATGGTATATGCAGGTCTCCACAGACCTTCTTCTTGACTCCCACGGAAAGGCGTTCTACTGGCGACCTGTAGCACAGCTCAAGGCATCATCCATCTGCGTAGCATCCGTGTTCTGGATCCATGAATGAACCAGCCCACAGCTGCCTGCATTTAAGTTTAAATGAGCCAGCCTCTGCACACCCAGGAGTGGAGTTTGGTAGTGAGGAATTGCCATCCCAAGGAGAATAGGAAGGGCAAGCACCAAACACAACAGCCTGCAGGGAACTTTCCCTGGAGCCCCCCACGTACCTGCGACTCGCAGTCCAGCAGGCGGATGGACTTGTCGTTCACTTGCAGCAGCATCTCCTGCGTCCAGATCTTCTCTTTGGAATTAAGCAGCATGAGTTTTCGAATGGCATCGTCCACCGTCACTATGGATTCGCTCTTGTCCATGATGAAGGTGGCTAAGTGCTGGAGTTTGGGAGGAAAGGAAGAGAAAACAAGTAAAAAAGCTTTGTTGGCATGTGTACAAAAGTTTGGATTATTTTTTGTCTGTTTTTTGTACCATGGGCATGAAGGAATCCCTGCCGAAGGTTTCCATTCTGGTTGTTCCTACCAGTCCGTACTGGTCTGTCCATGGTGGTGAAAGATTAGGGTTTCATAACACACAAGGGTTTTCATAACGAGTTTCACCACTTGCATATTTATCTCATCCTATGTCAATTCTAGCAGCGCTGGCTCCCATCCAGCCGTGTGTGTTTTCAAGTGCTTTGTACACACAGGTTGGGCCCCGGGGTTTTTTAAACTGCGTTGGAAATTCAGACACGCTATTTAAGCTTAACCCCCCGAGCTTAGAAGCGCTTGTAGTTGCTTCATGTAGCAGATCTCCCTGTGTGAAATTTGTCCTGGGCAAAGAACTCACACAAACCATGGGCAAACGTCACTCCTCTAGGCCGAGGTGGGCTCCAAGTGGGAGCTTGGCCAGGTTTACTGCTCGGAGTTGCTTTTCAGGCCTCCCATTGCCTGTCCCATAAGCCCAGTTTAGGGCTCTTTCCATGCCCAAGCTGGTTTCTGTCCTGTCCTCCAGTGGGTGATGGGTGCACTGGGGTTGGGAGCAGACCCAACAAGGCAGTAACGTGCCGGACAGGATGGCACTTGCCTGTTGTCACAGCCCTGCTCTATCTGTGTCCCGAAGCACCCACTGATCCAGACCTTGTGTGTAGCCTAATCGTATTTAGGGAGGATTGGGGCAATCCAGTTGCACCTGCAGCTGCTCCCGGGGCTCCAAGGGAGGCGAATGCTGGACAGGAAGCAGTTTGGAAAGGACAAGCATGTGTTGTAGCCAAGTGCTGCGTCCTCCAAGGCTGCTCCTGACACCCCATCGTGTGTTTCTCTCCCCTCTCATCTCCAGATCCTGCTGCTGCTGGTGAGAGGGTGGGAAGAAGCTGCACTCGCAGCGGGGAAGAGCCACGGAGCTGCAGGGTGTCTGCTGGCAGCGGGACCTGGGTACTGCAGGTCTCTACCTGTGCCTTTAAAACAAGCAACAAATTGGGATACAACATTTGGAGGGGTGCTTTGCTGGCTTGTACGGGGGTGAATTTTGCCTGGCTTTTCTCCCTCTGATCCCTTCTCCTCATGGCCTACCCCTGGGATCAAACCCTGAGGGAACGGTCAGGTGGGTATGATCTCTGGGATAGGTCAGGAAGACCTTTTCTTTCTGGTACCAACTCTTTGCTATGGTGCTGCTGTGTTGGGATCAGCCCCCACTGTTCCAGATATAGATTAAAAAAAAAAAAAGAAAGAAAGAAAGACGGGCTTTTTCTTAGAGGACTGACTTAGCACATGATGTCTCTTATGGATGAGACAGACTTGAGGGAAAGCACCTTCAGAATCAGGCACCTGAGCCTTGGATGGACTCAGGGACCTACAAGCAAGACCCGATGTCATGGCTGTTTCCAGAAGAGGTGGTTGTAAAGGGAGAGGCTCTCTTTAAATGCTGTGGTCAAAGACTGCAACATCCCAGTCAAGTCTGGTGTCCCAGGAGAGGATCCCCAGGGGGATTGTGATGGGGCTTGGATGGTAGGAATTAGGAAGGGAGAGAATCTATGATGACTGCTTTGGTGTTAAGATGGTAGTTGAGTAATTAATGAGTAGATGAGAGAGGTCTGGGACCAGATAGAGCAGGAAAGAAGCTCAAACACTGCAGATTTGAAGTGAAGACCCAATTCTGTGTTCATAAAGCGAAGAAGGTATTGGGTGAGGCAGTATCTAAAATCTCCTGGCAGCTATTTGCGCAGGTATACCGAAAGCTGGCGTCGGTCTTGCAATCGAATATCAACAGCTCAGGTATGTGTTACTGTAACTATAAAATGTGGCATGAAAGGTATTCGCAAAGTCAATATTATCTGTGCAGAGGTGACAAATCCTCTGCTTTCCGAGCAATGATCTGGATTGCTTTATACCTGATGACCAGCATTCTTATCAGCTCTATGATTTTAACTGCTGGGTTTACAGTCTTCATAAATTCCTATGTTATTTACTGTTACATCAGTTAATTTTCATGGAGGGTAAAGCTACGGGTCCAGCTCAGATTTATTAGAAATGTTTTACTTTCTGTTTTGCTTAGATCCTGGTAGAGGGAGGACATTCACTTTATGTCATTAAAAACCCTTTTCATCCACAGAAGGAGCTTCAAATATAGTAAGTCTTCTAAGAAGAGGCAATGACTCCCTGCACTTTGATCAGCTTATAGATTACTTTGAGGGTGTAAAATGCCTTTTATGAGAAAGCCTCCCCCTGCTTCACTGCCTGCCGCTGAAATCCTGTTTGCCTTGGTCAAAGATCAAGGCAGAGACTCACAAATGAATGTCATATGCCATGATTAATGAAGGACTCGTGTCCATGTCGCTGTTTAAAGTCCCCTCTCTGCCTCCACAAGGGACTTCATTAGGTAGATCTCACTTCTTCATGACAACTTGAAACAAAGCCAGGGTGTCCAGCTTGTAGTTGAAATAAAAGAGAGACCACAAAAAAAAAAAGGGGTCTCTGTCCTTTTAGCAAATGGCCATAGTTGGTTTCCAAGGCAAGGGCAGCGTGGTGCAGTAGCCTCTTTGTTGAGAGCCATTTGCCTGCCATGGAAGGCATGTCCTTGGGCCAGCAGTGGTGGCTGGTCATCCAGTTAGTCTATCAGATGGAAACCAGAGCCTCTCTCCAAACAAGCGTGTGTTAAAACCTACATTTCATTTTTAAGCAGCTGAGGCTTTCCTACTTCAAAGTTAAATGTGTACTTAAACCTTTTGCTCAGTTGGGGCCATAAACCAGAGAACAGAAAGCTCTATTTGTTAAAATATGGACCTCACGGAGCACTGTCCTTCCGGGATTCTCATCTTTTTCATCTCGTCTAGGCCTCAGTGGTAAATGGCTTTGGACAGGCATGTTTCTAACTGTGATGGGGAGAACTGTCTTTGTCTTTTTAACATCTTTTTATCCTCATTCTCTACTCCCTTAGTTTGCTGAGTCTTGATTATTCAGCAAGGACTGAATCCCACATTCCTGCAGGAGAAATGAAACTTTCAAGCCGCTTTGCTGTTTGTTTTTCCCCCCGGTGTGGAGAGTGACACTTGCTTAAGATAAGAAGGTTCTTACCGATCTTTGACCTAATGAAGTTCCAGGAAAACGAAACCTTACCAGCCTCTATCATTAATGTGAGTCTCTGCTCAGTCCCATAAAGTTTCATTGCTGACTCACCTGGACATGGTACTGTGAAGTCTCGTGCATAATGATGTTGGAATTGGAGTATTTCTTCCTTTGTTCTACAAAAAAAAAAAGAAGAAGAAAACAAGCCTTGTGTTTAGTAGCAAAATTGGGAGCTAAGAATTACAGCTTTCATGACAGGGCACTACTGTCTTGGGATCTCTGAGCTTCCTGCTTCAGCTGGACTGTTGGGAATAACAGAACATTATAACCTTTGGCACACGGATTTGCAAAGTAGGTGTCTTGTCCTTAATGCTGCTGAAAATCTGATTCCTGGAGGTCAGCACCATTTGTGGAGGAAATTAAAGCTAATCCAAAGGAAAGTCACACAAAATAATAAACAAAAAGCTCTTAAAAGAGGGCTAGCAATGTGAGGAACATCTTGAGAAGTCTGGCATGGAGCTGGGATCTGTGTATAGAAAAGAAAATCCAACTGCTACCCACTAACTTGGTTGTAACTGCATTTTTAAATTGTCCTCCAGGAAATAAATAAATAAATAAAGCTTTCTGGCTCCTCTTTTAGCTTGTTTTCTTGCAGTTTCTGGCAGGGTGCAATATTGGGCTGCAGAGTCAAAACCAGAAGCATTGTAGGGATCAAGGCCAGATGGCCAGAACTTGAGTTTCTTGAACAAGATTATTATGAGGCAATGAAACTTTATTACTTCCCGCAGGTCTTACTGGCAAGCAGCAGTAAGGAACAATCGGGAAAAAATAATTGGATTTTCATGAGGCTATTGAATACAGTCCTATAGGAATTTACCCCTTATTTAATTGGCACATATCCAGTGATTTCTTGCAAAACCCTTTGAGGCAATAGGAGAGGAATAAGTACCCAGTCTCAGAGTGATTTGGGATTGAATGAACTCCAAGCATCGTCCTTAAAGCAGAGGACATCCTGTGATCCCTGGTTTGCTTAGAAAATGTAGAAAATATTTTTCACCTTTCTAAAGCTGAATATAGCCTGTGTATAGCCAAGGGAATTCCACAGCAAATGTTAGGGTTGCTTGTGTTTTAAAGAAGTATATGTTATTCCTAGCGTGTTTGTGGATTGCTTCAAAGGCCTCTTTAGTGCCTTCTCCAGGATGCCGGCTTCTCTATTTTTTGCCTTTTCTTCAAATGTGGACCATGTGCTCTCATTTAACCAATTTCACATTAAAGAAATTAGTACCTAAAAAATGGATATTCTGATATAAACTCAGTCAGTAATGCAGCCAATGGACAGTTTCTTTTTTCTTAAAAGATCTTTTGGTGAAGTGGTGCAGCGCTCATGCAGAACTTCCCAAAATGGTTTTTTTTGTTCATATTTTTAAGAGCATGTCACGTTTTGATTGAGAAAAAATAATCCCCAAATCCTTTTATTGTAAATTGTTTCGCTTCTGAGTAAATAGGCTCAGTTCAAAGAGTGGAAGGAGCTTGAGTGGTGGTTGGGGCTGTCCCCCTGTTTGTGTCTTGCATTTCTGTTTTTCTGCTGCCGGAGGAGTGCAGGTTGCAGCGAGAAGGTTTCTGCTATTACAAGAGCAGAAAAAAGTCCAGAAAAGCACCAGTTTGGGGCTTAGCTTATTTATGAGGCCTCTTTGCCTTCACTGCTCACCTAAATAGCTGCTGCTCAAGCCATCTGCCTGCAGGTTATGTGCAAAGGGAAGAGGGGCCACCTTGAATCTGCTACCGATCTTTATTGGAAAGTTGTTGGGAATTAGACTGAGGCACCTGCTTCCTTGGTGCTAATGGACAGGATTTCTTCAAATAAGTCACTTTTTGTTCCTCATCTGCGCATGTGCCCCTGCGTCTAGCATGCGGCTACGTGCCTGGGTGTACAGGTGCCTGTATAAAAATAGGTAGGATTTGGAAACAGCCCCTGGGAGCGCTCTTATTTCAGCTTACATCGATTTAGCTCACGCCACGTGGGAATTTGGGGTTTCTGAAATGAGAGAGCTGGCTGGGAGGGCGGCTAAGAACTGGTTTTAGTTAAACAAGTGGAAATTACTCAGGGGCTGCTGGGTCTTCTCAGTGTTTCCTTGCGGAGTTTCTAAGCGCCGGCCCCAGTGAACTGTCCCCGATCTGAGCTCCGGTCACGAGATGCTGCTCGGGCATGAGAGGTGGTGAAAGTGGGTTCAGGGCTCGGGTCGTGTGCGGATTCACAGCAGGTTTTTGGTTTTGATTCTGCCGCTTTAGTATGAATCTTTTTCCCATGCATCGTTTTTTCATCGCTCTCATACTTTTGTTTTGATTAGGCTTTATTAGGCAAGCTACCATGGAGGACTAAGCACGTTTCCGAGTCTGCCTGGGGCTCTTCAAGCACTGCCAGCAGGTGTCCCTCCAGAACTAGCACGGGCCCAAGCTTTCCAGTGGTTTTGCTAGGGATTTTCACCTCACCTCCTTTGCCAGCATAGCCAGGTTTTCAAAACATGCCTCTCCGGGTGCTCCTCCGGTGACAGAGCATCCTTGCCATATAAAAAGGGGGCTTGGAGGCACGAAAAGGGACATGGCAGCTCCCAGCAAGCCCAGGAAGGGTTGGTGGAAGCCAATTGCTGACAACTTTTCTTTTTAAGCCTGAGAAGAAGCTCTTGCTCGGCAGGACACCCGCGTACTTTGCACTTTGTGCCTCTCTGACCCAAAGCAGAGCTGCACGCTTTGCCTGTGTACTTTGCACTTTGTGCCTCTGACCCAAAGCAGAGCTGCACGCTTCACCTCAAGGGCTAATTCCTGGTAGCACCCAAGGGGCTGCTGTTCGCAGGAGGAAATGATTTTTTGCTGGACATGCTGGCAGAAACATTAACTAAGAGTGCAAGTCTCTGAGCCAGTGTCTTTTACACTGCAAGTGCTGAAGCAGAGGCGGAGGGAAGACAGTTTTGTGGGGAAAGAGCTCAGGGAGCCAGCACAGCTTCCAGCCTAAGCAGTAGCTTCCAGAGCGACCTTAAGTGGATTAATCAATATATCAGCACGGCCACTTGTCACCTTAAGACTCCCATTAAAGTCGGTGGCATTTTCTGTTTGCTGGGTTTTATTTGCAGTCTGCCCTATTTGCAATGTGGGGCAAGGTCTGGAAGAGAAGGGCACGTGGCACCGCGTGTCCGTGGGGATGGGTGTCTAATGTGAGTAACTTCTTTCTCTCTCACTAACCTCAATTTCCTCCCCGAGCTTTGCGCATGTAAATAGAGGACACTGATGGAAACGAGAACACCGCGTCTGTGTGGGGTGGAGGCGAGTTCTGGATTTTAAGACATTCCCTCCTTTCCTTTTTTAAAAGGGAGTGGAAAAAGGCCAGCGTGGTCAGTCTGCAAACACAAGGTTTCTTACATTAGGGCAAGCAGATGTCTCCAGCTCTGATGGGAAGGGCGTTGAGTGCTGGGAGCTGGTAGTGCCCAAGGAAGGGGAGGCCAAGCGGGGAGGCAGGATGGCAGGAGGGAGCGTTAGGACCGCGCTCCTCCTCTTCCTCCCCTCACTGCAAGGTCAGCAGCCCTGCACACAGCTTCATGCGCCCATAACAAATCCACAACTGGTCCATTGCTTCTCCAGCTCTCTCCTTCACAAACCTAACAGCAACAAATGAAATAAAGGAAGGAGGAGAGAAAATGCGGAGGTTCCCAGACCCATTTGTTGTTTCTCCTTGAGAATGGAGAAATTCTCCAATTCTGCATTATTTTTAAGAGCCACGGAAGTAGAACAATGTGCCTTTTTTTTTGGTCTCAGGATGCCATTCAAGTGACGTCCCAGAAGCTGCCCAGGCCAAGGAAGGGAGTGTTTCTGCATATTCTCTTTCCTGTGCCTTTCTTTAGGATGTCTGCTTATTCTTTTCCTTGAGATCTTTTCCATCTCATCGGCTTCTACCTGGCCCCCCATTGAAATCTCTCCCTTTTCTGTCTCCCCATCAGCACCCTCAGAAGTAGCCGAGCTGCCTGAAGGCATCAGGGCTTTCTGGGGACAACTGGGGGCCAAAAAACCAAAGTCTCCTTCTTGCATAGTGCTTAGTTTTTATTTAAATCCAGAAGCAGTTTTAAGGGTTCAGCCCGCAAATCACTATGGCAGCCAATCTCAAGTCATGTCCAGCTGGGAAGTGTGGATGCTTTAAAAAAAAAAAAAGGAGGGGGGTGGTGGCTGTTTCCTTTAAAGCAAGACAATAAAATGGGATCCTTTATGTTAAGCAGGTAAACTCCCTTCTTGGGAAAAGCCTTCAGCAGACAGGGCACCTTCGCCGCCCTCCTGCACAGCTCCGTCCTCTCTCTGCTTCGCTCCATATGGATGAGCGCTGGCGCGTTAGCAGCATTAGCTAATTTCCCTCCTGCTTCATCCGACACCTCTCGCTCTTCGCATTTCCACGGCACCGCGCAATGGAGAAAACCCAAGTGCTGTAACCTGTTATCTCATCTACACCGCGGCCCCGGCAGGTAGAGAGTGTCTGTAATCCCCCTGTGATAAGTGGAGCTGCAGGAATATCAAGGTGACTGTCCTGTGATCGGGTGGCAGCCGCTGCCAGAGCACAGAGCACAGCGGGAAGCCAGGATACAGCCGGGCTAAACTCTGGTTCAGGTCCCTAAAACACCATAAAACACCCCACAGAGAACCCCGGACTAAGTCATTTTTCCCCACAAAACTCACTCCTGTGAGTTTTACCATGCCACTGCAGTGTTGTTTAAGTCAGTTATCAGCGTCTTGGGAGGCTGTGGAAGGCCATCGGGATGGAATACGGGCTGGATTGCAAAGGCGGGATTGCTGCCGGGCCCTGGCATGGGTACAGCAAACACCTGAAGGTGATAAAAGCTGGCACCATCCCACACAGTGACCACTACTAGACTTTTTTTCTTTCCCTTCAGTCTGTCAACATAGCCAAAGAGGCAGGGACAACAATAGAGCTCTGTCCCTCGCTTTGGGTGCCAGGTAGAAAATCAAACTCGTGGTGCAGGGACCGTGGTCGGGGTGGAGTGGCTGGTTTGATCTGCTGCTCAAGAGCAACGGCCGGTCATGCCAGGGCGCCGTCACTCTGCCGCTGAAGCCAAATGCTCCAGGTTTGACCAGTGTGGATTATCCAAAAGAGTTTGAAGGATGCAAGTGCAGTGACATGTGTAGAACTAGATCTCTTAGGGGAAATGGTCTTTCTTGCCTCGGAGGAGTAGAGCCAATAAGCCCTAGGACACCCCTTTCAAGGGAAAAAAAGGGATTTTGTAACTGAGTTCAGCTGAGTTGTTCAGTCCCTTCCTGCCCATTTGGCTTTCTTCTTTCCAGGTATGCAGAAGTGTGAGAGAAACAGCAAAGCCATTCTCTGAAGAATGTAATCTGTCACCAATATCTTATGGATAAAGAGCACTGGGGAAATGATGTTTCCCCCTGGTATCAGTGGCCACAGGAGGAAACAGAACAAGTTCAGACCACTGTAAAAGTCACAAGGTAAATTCTACCCGGGGCTGAAAGCTGTATGTGGAGCTGAACTTCCACAATAGCAGGCTAAATTTCTGTCTGGAAGGGAAAAATGTCTTGTTTGGCTTTATGCTAGGGAGTAGAAAGAATAAAAGACAATAATAATTGAGAGGAAAAAAGAAGGATCGATTCACATCCTGGAGAGATGTGGTTATCAGTTTGGTGCAGGAAGCCAAAACACATCTTTCAGTGCCAAGTTTTCTCCCCATTTTCATGCAACGCCCTGTTTTTGTTAGTTTTTTTTTTTTTCCTTTTTTTTTTCCAGGGAGTTAGGACGTGGCTGTAAACACTCCCTTCACCCTGGCAGAGTGTGTGCACAAGATAGCGGCTAGCGGGATAAATTCTGCCCTCTGGCAACCAGTTTAGGGCTGAAGTCACTCTGCTGAAGTTGACTGGGGCTTGTAATGGTGTAAGGAAGTGCAGGACTGAGCTTGTGACCTTTAATGTGTGGCTCTGCTTTCCCCAGGCTGTTAACGGGTGACAGAGTTTTCTTTCCTTTTCTTCTCTTGGAGTTTGGGGGGAATTCGGATGCCGAGGGTGCTAGACTGAGCAGCCTGGGGGCTTGTGAACCACTTCCAGGCAGGATCCCAGCGCTCAGTCCCCAGATAGCATCTTTTTCCTTTCCGTTTGCATTCCTTTGGCTGCTCTAAACAAAACTCAGTTATGCTCTTGTTCTAGGGGGCCAAAGTCGTAGTGAGAACCGGTGCCTCTGACGAATGCAGCCAGTTATACCAGAGTTGCAAAGGCCTCGAGATCCCCTCTGTGCACCTCCTCCTCTGATTAATTAGGAAGTTTTCTCGCATAGGATACTCACTCCCATGTTTGTGTTTTGCTGTTGCTGGGCAGAAGACACAGTAGAAAATGTGGGGGATAGACAAGGAGTATGTGAAGCGGTCTGTAATGAACCTAAGAATAATAACAGCCTAGCAGGGCCCATGACATGGTATATCCATGACACCCCAGTAGTGCCTTTGCTCTGAATATATCTGCACAACCTCTGTGGGATCCAGCCCTCTCAGGGTTATTTTACAAAGAAAGACCCTAGCTTGCCATTCGGGCTGAGCTTCAGGGACAAAATGAGTAGGAGCACGAGAGGAGCCTGTCCCATCTCAGTCATGAATCAGGACCAAAACAGTCATGAAATGGCTTGAAAAATGAGCAGCTTCTGCTTGACATCAGCCTCGTTGTGCTTTTGTCAGGCTTTGTGTGCCTGTATGGCCACACATCTCAAGCGGTTCTCCACGTCTCTGACATGTTCTCATCTTGCTGTTAAAACACGACTAAACTTCTGGCAAAGCCATGATGTTCTAAGAACTGCAGGCTCAAACCCTGCCCACAACCCAAATGCAGGTGAAATGCAGGATTATGTTTATCTGACTGACAAAACCAGGTCAAGGACCTCCCCCAGATTCCTTGTATCCCACTAGAGCCCTTTCTGGCCTCCATGTCCATTAGAACAACATAGGGAAAGTCCCAACTGCTACCTTCTGGAGCTTGTCAATTTTCTGTATTATCTACATTATTCTATATTAGTGCACACACTCTTTATAGTAACCTGCCAGTGTAGTGGGAGCGGGTTCTTGTGCCAAACCAACAGGTCAGGACACAGCTCTTTGAAGGAGAAACAAAGCAGCAAATGCCTCTGGATGCCAGATTTTCTGGGCCTGAGCTACAAAGCAGACTTATGAAAAAACACCCATTCCCAGGATCTGAGCACTAGGCCAGATCTCATCTGGCAATCGGGTCACCTCTCTGTGGTAGCAGAGCTTTGCCAATCTCACAGGTCTTTGTGTCTCTATGGGGTAGGAGGATGCTCCAGGCTCTGCAGGGTTAGTCAAGGACCTATTCAGAGGACCTATTGAGGCCATTCAGAGGGACCTAGACAGGCTGGAGAGTCGGGCAGAGAAGAATCTCATGAGGTTCAACAAGGACAAGTGCAGGGTCCTGCACCTGGGGAGGAATAACCCCAGGCACCAGTACAGATTAGGGGTTGACCTGCTGGAAAGCAGCTTCATGAAGAGGGATTTGGGAGTTCTGGTTGACGACAAGTTAACCATGAAGCAGCAATGTGCCCTTGTGGACAAGAAGGCCAATTGGCTCCTGGCTGCATCAGGAGTGTTGCCAGCAGGGCGAGGGAGGGGATCCTGCCCCTCTGCTCAGCTCTGGTGAGGCAGCACCTGGAGTGTTGGGGGCAGTTCTGGGCTCCCCAGGACAAGAGGGACGTGAAGCGTCTAGAGAAGGTCCAGCGCAGGGCCACGAAGATGATTAAGGGACTGAAGCATCTACCCTATGAGGAAAGACTAAGTGAGCTGGGCCTGTTTAGCCTGGAGAAGACAAGATTGAGAAGAGGTCTGACCAACATGTACAAGTACCTGAGGGGAGAATGTAGGGAGGATGAGGCCAGACTCTTCTCAGTGGTGGTCAGTGATAGGACAAGGGGTAACGGGTACAAGTTGAAACCCAGGCAGTTCCACCTCCAAGTGAGGAAGAACTTCTTTACTGTGAGGGTGACAGAGCCCTGGGACAGGCTGCCCAGAGAGGCTGTGGAGGCTCCTTCTCTGGAGATCTTCCAAACCCGCCTGGATGCCACCCTGTGCCCCGTGCTCTAGGTGTCCCTGCTGGAGCAAGGGGGTTGGACTAGATGATCTCCAGAGGTCCCTTCCAATCTTAACCATTCTGTGATTCTGTGACGTGCTTCCTGGCACTGCACAGACCTGCTGCACCTGAGCTCCTGGTTTGCAGGTCTGCACTTTGCTCGGGCTGTTGCAGAGCTTTCCTTGCTCGGGAGTTTCCAGGACCGGCTATCAGAGCCTCGGTGCTGGGGAAGAGTCGTGGGATACACTGCCCTCTGCCACCCATTGCCCCACTCTCCTCCACAGTGCAAGACTATCTCAGGGAAGAAAAAAAAAAAACGCAAGAGATTGGAACAATGTTGCTTGCATGGGTGCTGTGTTGCGCCTACTGTGTGCACCATTTGGTGCACACCCCCAGATGCATCTTAACAGCTGCCCGTGCTTCGGTTTAGAAGCATCTCTGCAGCTTCTTTCGAAGCACCAGGTTCCTTGGTTTCCCTGGTTTCCAAACACGGCATATTTTTCTTGGCCCTTGTCAGAAATTGTCCGTAAAGTTTGCCGGGAATCTGGGCATGGCGCAGCTATCACTCTTTGGTGGGGCTTTAGTGCATGACCTGGAAGTTCTTGAAATGAATGGACAGGCTCTCGCTGAGTTTGGGTCAGTAGCTGAGCTGATAGCGTGTCGGCAGCCCTTAGCAGATGTCATGAGGCCAAATTCCTCCTCAGAACCCTTAATATTTGCCACTAGCTCAAATCCAAGTGCTCACATTCCTTTTTTATTAGCTGGAGACACAACCCACTCCAGGAGAGCAAATAAAAACCTGACCCACCTCCCGGGTTGTGCAAGGACTGTGTACATGGAGTAACACTGCGTGGTTGTATCCCGCTTGCCAAGGAATGCGGGAACGTAAAGCAACATGGACAGTAGCTCCCTGTCCACTGGGCACCAACCCAGGGGCTACTCAGATAATCAGACTATTGAGAAAACGCTCATAGACGAGATACTCCCTTTTCCTTTATAACCCCATTTGGATGACAAATTATTTTTACCAAGAAAAAACAACAACAACAAAAAATTCTGAGTTTCTCATGGCCCCTTGCAGTATTTTTGAACTCCAGAATACTTTTTGAAGAGAAGATGCTAGTATTTAGTATCTGCGGGAACTTGATTTATATAAAGAACTGAGGAATTGGCTTTACTGGAGAACCAAAAAAAGTTCATAAGAAAAAGTTCAGTTTTTGGTGGTGGTGGTGGGGGCGTTTTCCAGTATTAAATAATGCAGCTTTTGTTCCCGGAGTATTTAGGCCTATTTATTCAACAACCTTTCATTTAAGAAAATGTCCGTATGACTAAACAGCAGAAAGCTCTGTCGTTAGGCTGGGGGAGCATGTGCTGCTAGAGATGAATGTAACTCTGGGCCAAGCCAAACAGTCAGGCTTCCATGGACAGTCCACGCAGCGCCCAAGTCCACGTACAACGGCCTGTGAGGAAGGCCTAGAGGACTGTGAGAAAGAAGCAGCACCACTGAGCTACCACTGTGCCTGCCACGTGGGGCTTCGGCTGAAATAATTAACAAGCATGTTTGGGGCAGGCAAGAACCATTAATTAACGCTCCTTTTGTTGAGCATCACGCCAAGCTGTCAACAGAAAATGCGTGTTCGCAGTGCAGCTTTATGAAAAGAAAGGCCGTCTCAAGTCAATTTTTTTCTGTCTTTCTAGTCTCGGGGCCATTCTTGAGTTGGCACAAGTAAGTCCAAGGCTCTGGGCATCAGAAGATGCATGAGAAGGATTTTGTGCTCATCCATACTGCTCTCTGTTAGATGTTCTCCAAGGTTAGGAAAGATAAATTTAATTCTTGAATGGTTTCTTCTAGCTGTTGACCTCCGATTCTTGTCCCTGCACCTTGTCCATAATAGTTCTCCCACAAAAACAATCCCAAGGCCCTGTTTCAAGTTATCTGCAAGTTTGTGAGGCTGCGGGAGAGCAGAGGCCAAGGAATTACAGTCTGGGGACCATGTACACAGTCTGAGGACCTGAGATGAGACCAAGTCTCATCTCAGAGGCCTCCTTACATGACCAGGGGATGAAGGCCCCAGCCGGGGCCCCGCTCCACATCTCCCTGGGCAGATGATACCTGTCCCTGGCCACGCCAGGCCGGTGGGAATGACTGCTGTCTTTGTGCTAGAGCCCCGGCTCCGGTTACAGCTCCAGAGCGTTTCTTGGGTTACGAGGGGCACGCAGGGTCAGGCGACCAGGTCTTGCAGGCTGCTGATTTTCAACTCCCTGTTTCTAATGCTGCCGGCAGTGAAATCCATTTTCCAACCTTTTGCCTCCCAGGGAATTTCAGTCTTTCCCCAGAGACAAGTGTATCAAGCAGGAAGCCGGGCAGGTTGGAATCAATGGGTTGTAGCTCAACAGTTTGCCTCTAGACGAGCACTGTCCTCCGCATGTCCCACCATGCCACCCTTGTGCCACGGAGCCCAACCAGGCGCACCTACCCAACCACTCTTGGCCTCTTCCTGCTGTGCGTGTCCCAGCATCTGAAGTGACACCTCTCCGTCTCGCGTGTGACAAGTAAAGACACCCGAACAGTGGGTCAGGCATGACCCTTGGCAAGGTGCTGGCAGGTGCTGGAGCAGTACAGGGACAGATGTGGCAGAAGAACAGGAACAGGCTGCTCCAAACACCCCTGCAGAGCCCTTCCCTTCTTCCAACCCCATGTGAAACCCACTACATTCATTGAACTCCCTTTGACTGCATGCATCTCCTCATGGTCACAGTGACACATCCTTCACTAGGGGAAGGACTAGCTTGCTGAGAAGTCCACCAAGTTGTGGCTACAGAAGAGGCTAGTGGAAGCTGCTGCAGAAGGCACTGGGCAAAACCTTCCTTCCTAGCCTTGCTCCTGGCTTCTGCCAGGGACACAATGGCTTCCCCCCCATAGCCTTTCATCTAGGTTCAGAACAGAAGCCAGTAAGCGGAGAAGGAGCTTTATTTATTTATGGTTTGCATTAACATTTACTCATTCGGTTGCCGTGCATTGAGCAAGGTGGCAACACGATAGGTGCCAGCCATTCTCCCTGCTGCCCACAGAGCCGGGGCGCTCTCCCTGCGAGCAGCCACGGACTCTTCCAGAACACGGAGCTGAGCGAGTGCAATATCGTTTCATTACAGGTGGGAAGGATAAATATCCTGCTCTCATGACAGCCAGAAAATTCCCCAGAGGATAGTTGGGGACGGCACTTCCCCCTCTGTGCCCGCACGCGGAGGAGGCACCGTCCACTTGCTCTTGCTCCTGCCTTACTACCTTAATCTGAGGAGGATGCTGGTCATATACAGTCCGTAGCTGAAACAAATAGGTGGACAAAGATATGTGTGCACCTATATACATATGCACCCGCACTAGTTTAGATATAGCCAATACATTTTGCCTATCCAGCGATGCAAAAATGTAGGACTGTCCTAGCAAATCCAGCGCCTAGTCTTTTATTAACTCCTGCTTAGTTTTGCTCTGCTGTTTTTCCTGGTTTTGCTTAGCCCATCCATGAATGAGGTAAGGATAAACATGTATGGAAGTTTTCACAAAATCACAGAATGGTTGGGGTTGGAAGGGATGTTCAGAGATCATCTAGTCCAACCCCCCTGCTCAAACAGCATCACCTGGAGCACGTTGCACAGGATCACATCCAGGTGTGTTTCAAATATTCCCAAAGAAGGGAGTTGAGTCAGCCCCTGGCACGACAGGCAGCAGAGAGGCATTTAATGTCTTGTAATGTCTTTTTGAGACCTACTGGTGGAAAAAATCAAGCTCCAAACAAAGAAGTCTCATGGGAACCTTAGGGCAACCAACTTGTCCATACCAGCAGGTTCACACTCTGATAATTCAGAACTGGGATCAACCTGCTTCCACGTGGGTGCTCTGGGCACAGCCCCATATTCCTGGGGAGACCCTCAGACAGTGAATCAAACCGTAAAGGGACCGAGGAAGAAGGGCAGGGGGACATCCTGCAGCCACCAAAGCATTTTCAACGGACAGCTGGGCACCTAGAAAATGTGCCCAACTCTGACCAAAAACTCAGGATATCTGAGTTTAATAAATGATAGTTCCATATATGAGGGCTTTAAGCTCATTTCTCTGAAGGTCTCCTTGATGACTATGGAATCTGTACCCTTCTTTTTCACCACAATGGTGCTATGCTATGTGCCTGAAGATCAAGGCATTTCCAACAGAGATCAAGGAAATTCCAAGTGTGATGCCAGAGCAGCCACCTTCTCCACCCATAAGCTGTGAGGCTGCACCACACATGGAAGTACATGCTCCAGCAACTAGGACATGTGCTACAGGTTCATTGCTATGTCCTTGCACCCCACAGAGACAGATCCACCCCAGCATAAACCCCTGCCAACCACCTGGGTTTCTTTTTTGAGGTGTACAACCTGAAGCTGTTGCTCGGCTCCAGTCCAATCACAACGCTCTTATATGGCACTGGATTCTACTCTGTTGGCTCTCACCTATGTTGTCTTTAATGCTGCCTTCTTGTAAGCTTCAAATGTGCCTTAGCAGCATTTTAATCACATTATCAAGGCCAGCTCAGCTGTAGGTGATCCCACTTCAGAGGCGGGGCCTGATTTTACCAGAGGAGCAAATGCTGTTTTATCCTTCTGCATGATCTGACCCATAGTTCAAATTCCAGAAAACCATAAGTGAGAGCTCTAATGAGAGAGGTCTGGTCCCCAGTGAAATTTGCCCGTGAAAAAAATAATTGGTGTTGATATTGACTTCTTTGAGAAACTGTGTTTGTTTTTAAAGCAATTTTTTATCCTTTTCCTTTTGCTAGCCCATCCTATAGAAATGAGGCCACAAATAGCCTTGGCCAGTAATGCCAGATTTCTCTGCTATCCTTATTCCCATATATCATTTATTTGCAGCTAATCTAGGTCAACAATTACTTGGTTTAATGTTTTATCCGCTAAATGCACTGCCTGCCTGCCCACCAGGACCCATTTCTCCCAAGGCAAAATAGGTCACTGGGGGGACACTGTTCCAGGCCACCCTATGAGGACAAACTTCTAGGCAAGAACACTGAGCAGCCACGTCGCTATCAGGGGACAAATGCGAAGCGCCATGCACCACCTTGCACCAGCAAAGGGAGATTTCTTGTAAGTCTAAGCTCTCCAACAAGGGGCTCTTGCAGGCTTTTTGCACCTCATGAAAGGCCAAACCAGGCATACTGACAGTTCTTGAAAGATTTAACGAAATGATTTTTCTGCCCGGAAGAAAGGACATGAAGGAAGAGCCCAGCCTTCCTTTTTGCTGGTTTACATACCTACCCCAGGCGTGGGGGAATTAGGAAATACCACTGTAGGCTTGTAGTCTAAGGTAAGGAAAGAGCTCTGCTCATAGAGTTTGCAGACTCAGGTGCCTTAAAAGCTTCTAGCATTTGCCCAGACAAAACCCCTATTCTCTTCTCTCCCTGCCGACTGAGGGAGAGGACTTCTCACCTGCCCTCCTGCTTGTTCAGCCCATGCCTGCACACCCCATGGGCCAGGTCTTCACCTGGGACACACTAAGAGAGCTGCAAAGATCAGGATTAGCTGTTCTCAACACCTAAGCATTCTCTACTGCTTCTCATGGAGTCATTCATTGGCTCTCCTGCAGCCCTGATGGTTTAGCCAAGCTGAAGATCAAGCTCTGTAAAAGCAGCGATCCTACAGATTCCCTCTACTTCCAAAGAGCCAAAGGGCACCAGAGTTTCCATGGCTCACTGGGTAGTTAGAGAGTATAATCATTAACCTGCTGAGGACAATCTTGCTTTTGTCAGGCCCTTTATCGGGTTATCTTGCTAACATAACAGGAGAGGATCTGGGCAGCCCGAGGAAACAGTGCTCAGCAGGGGCTTGTCCCAAAATCACAGCTGTGCCTGTGGCAAGCACAGGAGACGGCAGTGAAGAGGCTGGAGACATTTTTGCTCCCCTGCCAGGTTATCTGTTCAGTACCAAAGCCCAGGTCCACATGGCTTTGATTGGGTGGTAGTGCCTAAAATTCCCTAAACGGCTGCAGCAGGAGGTGTCTTTGCAGTAGGAAATCCTAGATGTGTGCAGGAATTTTGCCTGGGTGGAGCTGGGCTTTGTTACACAGCTGTAACTAGAGAAGAGTGTGAAAAACTACCTATTGCTGGAACAGATGAGCAGCTTGCCTAGATGCTGCACACTGGTATAGCCTGAAAGGGCCGTTACAGATAAGTGAGAAGACATTGATATGTCCAATAAGCACAGACTGTTCCTTGAATTTCCCATCAACTACTTCTTCCCTGGCAGTACCGACTTGGCGAATTCCACCAACAGCCCAATGTGGCTGTGGGCACAACTTACCATAAAGGTCCTTTGCGCTCAGCTTGGCGGCTCCGTCTGCTTTGCCCATGCTGCCACTGTGAAAAAAAAAGAGAAAAAGAAGGTACAAATAAACCGTCAGTCCTTGTTCCTTTTAACATCTGCCTTTACAATGCAACTCATATGCTACTGCGATAGCATGAAATGTGACTATGGCTTTTTGGACGTTGAAAAATGGTGGGGGAAAGCTGGTCTGTCCCACCAGGTCTGGAGAAGGTTAGCTTTGCATCCACCCAATTGTCCACTCCTGCTGAGCTGTTAAAGAGCTTCTTATCTGAAGAGCTTCTCATCCCACTCATCTGAAGCTCTTTTTTTTTCTTTCTTTCTTTTTTTTTTTTTTTTTGAGAAGATGTAACCAGTTCTTGCTTCTTACTCAATGGCATAGCAACCTTTATTTGCCTTTTGGAAACCCTGATCTAAAAGCAACACAGCCCTCTTGCCCAAAGTGATGGATGTATGGGCTCTCTGATCGTCACCCAACTCAAGCTCTTGGCTTGGAAGATGGGGGAACTGCTGGGATAGGCTTCAAAAATGGGAAAGACGTCTGCAAAGAGGAAGGAGAGGAGTTCGTCCATCTGCCTGAGCTGAGAAATAATGGGCTTTTTATGGGGATAAAAGCCAGATATGTAGAAAAGCTCACTAGTAGGCAGGAGGGGTCAGGGATGGATCCCATGGTGCTTTTTAGCAAGACTGGACTACAAACAAATGTGGTTCAGGTGTGTCTGGCTGATCCAGTTACAAGGGAGAGCAGGAGGAGAAAGTGAGGTCATGGATTTTATTTTCTACTGAGTCATTCCCTGTGACTCTTTCCTTCCTACATCTTGTGATCCCTTGGTGGCACCTGCTGATGTCAGCATTGAATCCTTGCAGCTCTCCCTTGGAGGACCAGACACGGGCTGCATGTCCCCAAACCCAAGAGATGGAAACAGGAGACAGGGCAGCCCACCCGGGCCCATCCTCACTAGACTTAACCTTTACTTGCAGCATCCCCTGGAAGAGCAGAGCTTCCAAAGGGGCTGTTTTAAGGACAGTGGCTCACAGTGAGCCATAAATGGAGACCTCTCCACATAATACTCGAGTCCATGAGTCCATCTAAACCCAAGGCAGCCTAGATTAAGGTACATGCTCCTAGTCTTGCTCCTACACAGCTCAAGGAGCTGAAACCTACTCCTTGAAGGCAGACGCTCAGATACAGAACGTCTCAGGATATGGAAGCACTTAATTGTATGTAGGATACCTGTGTTGTGGGATGGCAGGCCTAGAAGCACGAATTACCTCCCTGGCAAAGCTATCCCACCCCACCCTGTCCGTGCTTAACTTGCGCGTAGGAGGGCACAGCCAGGAGATAATGGTGTTTTCTCTGGCTCAGGCCAGGCGGGGGAAGATCAAAGTGGCATCTCTGGGTTTCGGGCCCTGTGGTCAGGTTGCCTTGCACGGCGCAGTGACTCAGTGGGTGGCAAGTGGCTCCTTTCTGCACTGTGGTGATGGCCCCCAGAGGACGGGTGGTACTCATGCTGCTCATAGGTGCACCCTATGTTCTCTGGAGATGGAGGACCACCAGGAGGGAGGCAGAGGGATCCAGCTCATTAGGGAAGCGGCTGTGAGGCGCTCAGGTTAGACCAGATGAACACTGGGGACTTGGGGGACAAGCGAGGACCCCTGAGAGCCAACCCCGAACATCAACCCGAGCCAAAGGGAGCCAGGGAGGTCCTTACTTTGACGAGCCAGGGTTGCTGCTGAGAGATCCCTTGAGACTCATGTTGCCTCACAAGACGGGCAGCTGCAAGGGAAGCAGAAAAGCTGGGATTAGTGATTGGAAAACAGCCCCCCTGCAATCCCAAGTACCCCCCACCTCCACCGTGGGCCTCCACATGGGCATGGGCCTCTCACAGGCAGCCCAAGAGTTGGCTTTGTCCAGGGCCGAGCTGAGACCTGCTTGCACCTTCCCCCTCTCACCCATCCCTCCCGGGCACACCCAGAGTTTTGTGATATTTCAGGACGTCCTTTTCTATCAAAGCAGCTGCGCCCACGGTTTAGCCCAGGCTGACGTGACCTTTGCTTTATAGCCTGCCAGAGGCCATTAACAAGCGTGTGGATCACTGTGGCCTCTGCACTCACGGCTCTTAAGTGTCCTGAGTCATTTTTTTTCGTGCACATTCTGCCATTATGTTGTGTCATGTGGCAATTTTAAGCTCTGCACTTGCCACTAAAACACCCCTACCGGGCTATTCCTTGCAGGGCAAAATGTGATGGAGCTGTGAATGCTGCTTGCCTGGCAGCAAAAGAGAGGAGAAGAAATTCCTGTAAACAGCTGACTGCCTGGTGGGAGGCGGAGGGCTTCGTTCATGGCTCCCTTCCTCCTCCCTGATGAAAAATGTGAAGCCACGGAAAGACTGAGCAGATGCAGGCACTGCTCTGAGAGCAGGACCAAAGGGGCGAGTAAAGCAAGAGAAAAGAAAATAGGAGAAAAACATAGGATAAAGCATGTTCTATGGGGATCCAAGTTCACCGCTGCTCTCGTGTGCAGGCTGAAGGAAATTCAAGATGAGGCGTCCAAGCTTTTGCACTCAAAAGTTCTGAAACTTGAGTTTTGAAAAGCTCAGGAGCCCCCTCCATATGAGCTGAGCACTTGGCACTTCTTTTTACCTTTGCCTGACTTGGTGTCCCAAAGGACATTGATTTCTCATCAATCAATGTCTTCATGAGGACTTCTCGTGGTGGGACCTTTGAACATGGTTAGTGTGCACCATAGTGCTGCTATGAGAGAGATCCCTGGCAGCTGGCAAAGCTGTCAAGCAAAGTGTTTTTTTTTTTTTTTTAATGACCTTAGACCAAATTGGCCTGTAATTCCTGGGGAAACACTTTGGAGTCAGCCCTGGCATCCGGGATTTCCCCACTGGAGACAGGCTCTCCCTGCTGCAGAGCTTTGCTGTGTCGCGCCCAAGATTCCCTGCGTATCCCTTTCCATCCCTCGGGCTGGAAACACGATTGCAGTATTTGGTCCCGCATCTTTTGCCCTGAGGCCAAGGTGGATGCACAGGTTTCTTGAAGCTCTTAACAGGAGAGCACCCGTGTCACAGAGTGTCGGATATATGGATACATGTAGATGGATATAGAGACATAGTGCTCTAGATAAAACACACCGCTCGTGTGCGTGCTCCTTACACGCTGCTAAAACCGTGGCACAGCCATGCATGCCCACACACACATGCAGGTATAAAATCAGAGACGTGCTGCAGTAGCAGCTTGATGTTCTGCCAACCTCTCTGCACGTAATAAAAGCCGTCCCAGTGCCCAAGCTTGGGTACCTGTGAATTTTTCCTCTGTTAATAGCTGCCTGTTGGTTTCCTTTTACAGTCCTCCCACTGTGCCTATCTGCCAGATCTCTGAGTGCATTAGCATGAGATAGCTAGGAAAGGGAACGTGCTCTAATAAACCTGGCTCTGTTCTGTTTACTTTACACCGTTTGATCACATCAGTCTCACGGCTGATGATCAGAGCCAGGAGAGTTTCTGCTTATTAATGTAATGACTCTAGCTCCCTCCTTCCACTTACTACCCCTGCCAACTCTTTGGGTAACAAGGAAGTACCCAAGGACTCCACTGGGCTCCCCGGAAGAAGACAAAATAAGCTATGGTTAGAACTGGTCACCACCAATCCAGATGTCCTGCTGGAAACGCGCTATAGGTACACCTGCAACCTGGGAAGCAGCATTAAATAGGCACAAAATGGCTTGTACTTCTTGCATCCCCTTTACTGTGCTAGGGCTTCAGAAAACTTTCTTCTGGATGGGCGTCCTTGCTGCTCGAGTGCCTGTGTGTGAGGAAGGGCAGCACGCTGGAAGCAGAGGGACCCTAATCCTAACCCATCCCACTGGCTTCCATTCTTTTTATTATTATTATTTATGCTATTTATATTATTTAGCCTTTGCCTGGTTCTTATGCTGCTATGGGGGCCTTAGCTGTGTGCAAACATCTATTAGGCAAAATGAGGGTGTGGTGTGAAGCTGGCCAGGTTAAACCAGGACAGAGCCTGTGCTTTTAATTCCGTTTAAATTGCCTGATGCTAATTGCATCCTCACCGGCAGAGCTGGGGGAGGAGATTGCTGAGGGGTCAGAGGCTTTGTAACCGTTTTGCTAAATTGAGAGAAAGCTGGATTTGAATACGATGAAGGACACACCAGCCCTAACTGTGCATGGAGCCCAAGGCAACCCATGAGAGTCAAGAGGCCGCCTCAGTGGAGCACCTGGAGCTCCTGCTCTCCGCAAGGGCTCACGCGCACGTTACCTTCTCCTTGCTGCCATGTCAGAAGTAGCTCCTGCTTCCCTGATTAGATGGTTCCTGATCCCTTTCTGATCTTCCTGCTCTTTACTCCTCCTTCCCCAGAGGGGCAAGCATACACAGCAAAGGAAACAAGAGGCAAGATCAGGGGAGTGGTGCATGGGTGGGCAAGGATGCCCTTTGCTTAGGGCGCTTGGCTGTGTCGCTCCCTAGATTCCCTGCTTATCCCTTTCGACCCCTTGGGCTGGAAACACGTTTGCATTATTTGGTCCTGCATATACTGCCTTGAGGTCAAGGCGGATGCACAGCAGGACGCACTGGTTTCTTGAAGCTCTTAACAAGAGTCTTAACAACAGACATAGGCTAATGTCAAACAGAGAGCTTGATCTCCAAATCTTTTGATGTTTGTCAAGAAAAAAATTCACTACCCCCAAGTACAAGACTGCACAGATGTCTCTAACCCTCTCCAAAGTCTTTAAAATGAACATGTTATACAGGCATAATACTATATTTTCCCTAGTATGGCCTAGAGCATTTCTAACAGAACTCATCTTTGTTTCCATGGGCCATCCTGCTGAGACATCCTGGTGTGACAGGGCTTCTGAAATGCCTGCAAGCTAGTCCTGAAATGTGTCTTGCTACCTAGCACCACGGTACTGATTGCACTGGTCTAACCAATGCGTCACAAAAATGGAGTCAGATAAGGTTGGAAGCCTTTTGCCTTAAGCCTTGGCTGCTTTGGACCACACGGACTATGCCAAAATGCAACACGGTCTCTTATGTCCCCATCATGTCAAGCAAAAGAAAGTGGTTGGGAAGGTCCTCATTCTGCCACACTTGCGAAGTATTCAAGGAGTAGAGAGTAATCCTTTCCGGGGAGTATCCTGCACCTTCTGGGACCCATCTCGCCCACCCTTGTTGTCGTATCACGCACCCAGCCGAGAGAAGAGGCTCCATCCCCACAGCAATCCAGGAACAAAACAGTGTTGCAGTGTGCTGGCAAAGGACTGAGGCCCGGGCTCATTCCTTCTCACCCCGCACCTAAATTCACAGCTAGATTCACACAACTTTTTTTTTTTTTTTAGTTCTTTATAAATGCTTGGAAGAGCCACTCTGGAAACATGCAGCACATCTGAGAATTTAACCCAGGTCTCCTATGTCCATCGTCATCAGTGATGAAACCACCCCTCTAGTTCAAACCTGCTCGCTAGGGTCTCTTCCAGGAGCATCCAGGGAAACCCATATCCAGAGCAAATGGGCTGAGAGCCAAGGAACTGAGTGAACATATTTTTGCTGCCCTGCTGCAAGCAAGGATCTTGTCCCATGTTAGGACCGAAATATCCCCATTTCAACTTTGTTTCAGGCCTCACAAATCATGGTTATGCAGTCTGGATTAACCCGCTGCTGCACATTGCTGCTGTGGAAAGGAGAAAACATCCACCAGATACTTCTCAAAGGGTCTAGTGGCCCTGGGTCAAGTCCAGTCCTCCTTCTGTGCTCTATCTGCGGTATCTTTACAAGGGCTGGAGGTTTTGGAAAATGCTGAAGCTTTAGTTGTCACCTTCCAATCTCCCAGCCTTTCAAATTATCTCTACGCGTTGGGAAGATGCTATGTGAGCATGATGGATGTGTAGTTTTGGGGTATGTATGGCACAGGGCACTCTGATGTAGCATGTTACCGTAGTGAAGAGGCACAGGTTGTGGGTACAACCTGCTAGATATTTGCAATAAACACTCCCCACTCTGCACGCTGCATTTTTCACATTGCAGAGATTCTCTGGAAGACAAACACCTGGATAAACATAACCCAGCCCAACAGGCTGGTGACATTGGCCACTGGCCGAAAGGTGTTTTGGATTTAGCCAAAGCTCAGTTGGGATTGGTACGTTAATTATTGTATAACCCATTTATATTAGAAAGCATAGGTCAGAATAGGGAAGAACCAGGTGTTCTTTAGCTGGGGTGGAAGGGAGCAGCTCTTCTAGGCTGAGATACCTTGAAGCTAAAGCCACCCCTCGGGAAGTTTGATGAACCCAGGTTGCCACTTTCTATATGATGTCCCCCCTCTTTAGGCGCCCTTTTGCTCTTTGCATATATGCCCAGCGCTGAGGATTGCTCCCACCTACTCAGCACCTTGTTCAGTGACCTGCTCTGAAGCAATAATTTGCACTTATAAACAAACCAAAAAAAAAATTCCGTAAATTGCATAGGCAAACTTCCCAGTTTGGAAAAGGGAACACCCATGCACTTCCTGGTGCTTGGGCTTGGCATGGCCGGCCCCTCGGGCACCGCTTGCATGAGAGCATCGGAGGCACCGAAACTGCTGTCCCCAGTATTGCTCTATATGGCCAAGGGGCTGGCACGGAGGCTCGGGAGCTGCCCTTAGAGCCTTGGAAATGCAGACGGGCAGCGCAGAGCAGGAACGCTGGGAAGGTGCCAACATTCACCACTTCCCATGTGTGATTTGCAGGCTGGCAAGCGAGAGCCCGGGATCCGGATCCCTGCTCCCGCCACTCACACTCACCTACACACTTGTAGGTGGCTTTTCCCCTCCCGGAGCTGATGGTTTAGGTCCAGCTCAGAAGCAGGGAAGCCCTAGAGGGCCCTAAGTGCCCACAGAGACCAGGGCAGGAGACGGAGGTACAAGCTGAACCAAACTAGGAGCTTTTATATTCCTGCCAGAAGGTAAAACCCCTCCCTAAAGTAACATAACCAAAAGCAAGTCTAGACAGTGCCTCGCTCTAAAAATACCCGGGAAAATGCGCAAACAGCCCCAGTCTCCAAGATCGTAGGGAAAAAAAATATTGGATGCTGGTGCCAGTGCCCTTCTGACAGGCACGTTTGCAGGGTTTCCGTGCTGAGTCACAGCACCTGAATTCACACTTTCGCTCGTGCTACAGGAGCCCCATAGAAGCCAGGTGGAGGGCAAACCCAGGCCCAAGCTTGCTACGTGTGTGCTCTTGCCAGGGGCACCGCGCTGAGCACGAGCTGCCCTGGGGCTGGGGCTGGGCAAGCGCAAGAGGCAGGCCCAGGATCAGCACGCCGAGAACTGGGACGCTTTGGGAAATGCGGAGGGACGAGGAGAAGCCTGTGGGCTATAAAAGCTCTGGGAAGGAGTGCGGTGGGCGACTGGTTTGTGTCACATCTTCTGTCGCCAAAACTTGTCCCCTTGGCCCGCACCACCCAGCTCCAGGCAGAGCGGGAGGAAAGAGCGGTGGGATCGGGGTTCTGGCCATGGGTTTGTGCAGCCAGGAAGCGAGGGGAAGACCCCAGGGTCCCAATCCTCATCTGTCTGTGCTTGTGGCACAGAAAACTCACTGTATCTCCCTCTTCCTTCCTTCCCTGCCTCCTCTTGTTAAAAAATACCCCCCTTTCACAGGCTGGTGCTATCCTTCAGAGGCTCCACGGCTGGCAGGGAGGAGGTTATAGCTGTGATTCTTTCAGGAGGGAGGGAAGGGCTGGACGTTACGGAGATGAAAGAGATCCTTTTTATTTTTCTGGGTGTGCAGATCAGGACTCAGACGTCAGGCCGGTAAAAATAGGGAATGACTCTGCGTGATTGTGTCGTATCCCAGGGCAGGACGGCTAGCAAGGAAACGCTCCCCCGGTGCTGCCCTGCTCTGCTGCAGCCCGGCCTGGAGGAGGGCACTGACTGGGAGCCCCTGCGTGCAGGCAAAACACCAAGCCTGAGCGCTCCGTGTCTCCCACGAGCCTTTTCCCACGTGAGGAAGCGTTTGTGGAACAGCTGGGAGCCTCAGCGAAAGCGGGAGGACAACGGTGCTTATGGTTGGGTAACGTTTGCCTTGCCTGAGCCAGGCAGGACAAGGCTGAAATGCTTCGCAGGAAGGTGGCTTCGTGGTGGGGCTGGTCCCTGCCTTGTAAAGGACTCCTCTGCGTTGAGCACTTTGTGAGTAAGATGGAGGGGTTGAGATTGAGGAGACTTTTCCACCACCTCCTCCAAACAGAAGAGCACGTTTTTGGTCGCTCCCTGATTCACATGCCTGGCAGAAGTTCAGGTGTGCAGCAGGACAGCCACTGTGCCAAGAGCTTTTCCTCCAGCAGGGAAGTGTGTGACTAGGCTGAGAGCCGCTTTGGGGCCATATTTAGCCTCAGTTTGTCTGCAGCTCGGTCCTTTTGAGGTCTGTGGGGTTGCAGTGGGATGCAGAACGTGATACGCTCCCTGCTTCCCTTCCCCATGCCCAGCTAAAGCAGCTAGGGCTTGGTGAAGCTAAGGCATCAATAAATTTCATTTCCTGCTGTAAAACTCTCCCAGGATTTTTCCTAGGAGGGCAGGGGAGAAGATTTTGGAGGAGGAGATCCCTGTCTTGAAAATCGCATTTGATTTATAAGGTTTTTTCCAACCTTCTTAGGCTAATCGCAACAATATTCGCTGCCACCTCGTCCCACCCCGTTTTGTGCTTCCTACTCATATCCTGCCCATGTATTTTTGGCCACTTGCTAACAATTCACTGGAGCTAAATCTTGGCACATAGTAGCTCGTCTATGAGTGTCACCACAGGAAAACAAGCAAACAGGAATTCAACCAGCTCAGTGACAGGGTAGCGACCATGGTCCCACGGAGCACCCAGGCCATGGGTCAACTCTTGACGGTTGGGTTGGAGGAGTTTCCTACTGCACCGGTAGAATTCCCCATTGGGTGTTTTCCCTTGTGGTGCCACCAAAGCGGTGCAGACAACAGCCAGTTCTCGCAAGCCCCATGACCACAGAGGACAAGCAGGATTTTTTTGCAAGGGCAGGTGTTGGGTTTCCTCAACCCTGTGGTCCTAGCTTGCCTCCAAATCTCCCCTGGAGCACAGGCACAGTCCTCGTTGCAGAAATAAGTCTCAGTGTTAGCAAACCACAGCCTGCACATGGGGAGACTTTGCTGACTTCTCACTGAACTACAGTCTCCAGGCATTGCACTGGCTAAGGATACAGCCAGGATCAACAAGTTCATATCATCCTTCTGGCTCAGGAGAGTCCATGCTGTTTCCAAGGGTTGGGATAAACAGCAAATGTCCATGTTGCAATTCCCGGGATTTAATTTTTAGTAGCATTTTAATCTAGCTTTTTTGTTTCGGTTGTTGGTGTTCTCAGATATATGTCACGGGAGACCAAACTCTACATGGAAAAAAAAGGGATTTCTCCATTCCCAATCATTTCTGAAAGGCATAAGCAGGAGCTCATCAAAATGTTGCTTGATTTTCAGTCATTAGTTTGTTTTACCTGCAAAATGCTGAGATTTTTTCAATTCCCATAGAGGGTCCCTATACCCTCAGCTCTGAGGACAGCCGCTTTCACCCAGTGATCTTGCAGACGAAGAAATGAGGGCAGAGTGTGGGTGAAAACTATTAAGATGGGGGTGTTGCTTTTCAGACTATTTGTGGAGAACAAGCTGTGTGTTGGAGACCTGGTTTCAGCTTACATATATATATATACGCCCCACAGCTCTCCTGGCCTCCAGCAAGTCCTTCCTTGCAGGGCTTGGGGCATTTGGAGCCTTCTGTCAGCAAGGGCTGATGGAAGTTCCCTGCGTCGATCCCTGGGGATGCCACTGGATATAGCAGTCTTGTCTTGGCCCTTCCTCCCATCCCTTTTAAATTCCTGTTGATTTTCGCTCCGAGGACGAGTGAATGGTCCAGTTCTCTCCTAGCAGTTTGCACGTTATTAAGCTTCAGCCCTGCTCCCAGCAGCAGCTTCAGCCCTTCCTGCCACTCCTGCTGTCCTGGGCCACCACCTCGGACCCACAGTACCCAACCCGGTCCCTCTAGAGAGCTTTCCAGAAGCAAACAAAAACAAAACCCTGTGTTCAATTTGCCTTTTGTTTCATTTAGAATAGAAGGATGTGTGAGACTGGGTTTATCAAAAGGATTTCAGAGGCAGCTTCTAATCTTACGCTGCAGAGCTGTTTTCACAATCTCAGTGAAAAAAAAAAATCACTGGCGAGGGCAAGGAGAAAAAAGCCCAGTCGGTCCCTGGCGGGGACGGTCCATGAGGAGGGTCTAGGACTGCAGTCAGCTGTCAGGGATGATTACAGGGCTAGGAAGGGGATGGAGGAGTTGCCTGCAAGGCTTGAGGGTAAGAGGCTTTGCTAACCACTCCTAGATGCCCACACGGGTACTTGGCACACAGGTTTCTGGTCCCAAATCTCTGCAGCTGGGCCCCAAAGAGACCTTTCTGCCTTGGGAGCCCCAGTTCTGCAGAGCAGGTTGTCCCAAGGAGCTCTGCAGTCTCCATTCGGGGGGCATTTTCAAGCCCTGAACAACCTGGTCTCAGTCCGGAGCGGAACCTGCTTTCGGCAGCAAGTTAGCGCAAGGCCCTTCTGAGGTCCCGTCCCAATGGAACTGGTCCATGAGCCTCAAAGGGGCAAGGGGGAAGGAGCAAGAAAGCCCTTTCCAGGCAGAAACAACCACCTATGTGTGCAGCTCCCCACTGAATGGAGAAGCTGCTGTCCTCTGTCCTCCAGCTCTGCAGACAAAGCAGTCCTCCTACACAATTCTCCCTCAGCTGGAGATGAACACACACATATATATGTAAGTATTTTTTAGCCCTTTCAGTAATATTCAGTAATATTTTGGGGCCTGAATTAGGCAAGGAAGAAGCCTTCCCGTCCACAACTACCTGCAGAACTGCCAATGTTTCCTCAAGATGCTCTTTAAGCTCACACAGCCCCGACACTTCTGGGTTAGTGGGGCTGACTCGGGCTACCACTGTGTCCTATTCCTAAGGCTCCGCAGCCAGGTCCGTGGAATTCCTGCCCTGGAGGAATAACAACAGGTGAAAGATTAGGGTGGATCTACTACTGAGCTAGGTGTCATGAGCCGCTTCACAGCTATCCCAAGCTCTTCTGGCTCGGAAAAGATGCAGGGGCAGGAGGATCTGAAGTCATACATCCAGCCCTGGAGCGGCCTCTGTGTGCGGAATCTTGGCCTCTCTATGTGCTCACCTGGGCAAGGCCAGATAGCACCAATGAGCATCACACACAGTGCCCTGGGGAAAATGCCAGCGCTCCTGGAGAGGAAATCAAGCCAAGGGGCTGCTGAGGGTGCAGGCAGCGGAGATCTCACCTGTGGTTCTTCCCCTGGGCTCTCTCTGACCTTAGTTCTTCTGCCCTTTGCCTGCTGCATACAAGGCCTCGGTGGTGGGGACAGAGGCGCCGAGTGCCTCTGGCCCCGCGCCAGGCGCAGGGCAGATGTTCTGAGGTGGCTGCTCACGGGTGGCTGTGGCAGACGGGCTTCGAGAGCCCAGCTCATTTCTCACGGCCTCCCTCTCCGTCCTCACCTCCTGGGCTGTAATTAAACTTGCATGATGTTTCTTTCCACTGAGCAGCCACAGGGGCTGGAGCTTGTCTGCTCCCGTCCAGCCTCCCTTTCCACACGGGGAGGCAGAGACGGCGGCCTGGACACACACTAACCCATCGCCTCTCCCATCAGTCTCCCGGCCTCTCATGACAGGATTTAAGAACTCCTGGTGGTTTTTTTCATCCCTGCATCCGTCTGACCCCGCTCTGTGCTACCCGTGCCCGTTTGCAGCACCCTTGGCGTCCCGTGGCACTGTGCTGCACCGCTCGGCTCTGCAGCCACCTCCTTTCAGCTGCTCTGCACTTGCCAGCTGACGCTCCCACGGGCTGCCCCCCAGCTCTGCTCTCAGTGCCCAGCTGTCCCCTCCGTGTCCCTGGCTGCACCACACCTTGAGGATAACACCCCTCTCTCTCCCAAGGGACGATTCTAAGGATTTAAGTCACAGATACACAGAGAAGATGGGCTCCTTTTGCCTTTGCTGTTCTCACCAGAGCGGAGCAGCTTCCCCCAGGAGCCGACGGCTCAGCCAGCTCGCAGCCCGACCGCACCTAGGGTGTTACCTGCTCTTACTGGCAAAGACCAGCAAGAGAGCACAGCCCGGGAACATTTACTCTCCATTTAGCTTGTTGAACCAGCTCTTGCCCAGCTTAGTGCTGCAGCACATCTGAGCTGCAGCTTTCTGGCAATTTTTTCCCCCTTCTTTTCTTTTAAGCCATAGCAACAAACCTGACAGTCCCACAGGTCTACAGCTAACCCCCAAAGTCCTTCCTGACACTTTTTACTCTCTCCCCTGCCCCAAACCAGTGGTTGCCCCAGGTTATTCACATGCAAACAGCACTGCTTTCTTCCTGCCTGCTTGGAGAGAACGTGTGCCCGGGTGTTGGACTGGACTCTCTCTTCACCAGCCCCTTCTGCACGGGTTACCTGGATGCATCTTACCCCTCTTCCTTCTTTAGAGAGTTTTCAAAGTCCCGTATCTCAACCTAGAAGCAAAGCCAAAGGCAGCAGGCAGTGAAAACAAGATGAACAGCCTGCTGCATGAATGTCAAAGTGACAGAGCAACCCGAGGCAAGGGCCAGAGACAAGTCCCTTCACTTCTTCCCTGGGGAAAAGCATGAATGTCTTCTAGGGAACAGAGGGATTTTAATTAGTGCTCCCTTATGCATAAAGCCTGGCTCTCCTACTACGTCTCCTCTGATGAACACAGCTATAATTAAGAGGCAGCAGCGTCAGGAATAAGAGCAGGCTCCAGCCTGTGATTTATTAAGGGTTGTCGTGGGTGCAATCCCCTTTCCTTCGTCTTCTCTCCCCAGTGTTTTTACAATGTGAATTTACTAGTGAAAGGAGCTTGTGGGTGAGGGCGAGTCTCTTGCGATGCCCCCAGAAACTTTCAGTGGGAGAGCACAGGAGGTTCCCATTTGCATCCCCAGGCAGGAGCCTGGGAGAACCGACCGCTCTCCCCCCAGCTTGAGCCGCTTGTCCAGCCTGTCGTGTGGCGACACGGGGGCTCATACGGCCACCAGCTCCCACTGGAAGGCCCCTTTGGAGCACGGGAAGCAGCCTCGGGGAGGGCAGCGCCGGCTGGGGCTGGGCCTGTCCCCTTGACCTTAATCGCAGCCCTGCCCGCAGCAGTATTTCACTCTCTGAATTAACTCGGCAAGGGTGAGCGCTGCTGCTGGCTGGGTGAACTTTGGTTTATTGCCACCCAAATGGCCTGCACTTTACCTTTGTAGGATATAAATCTGGACGGGCTGAGACTGATAAGACAGTGAAAAACAAAGAAAAAGGAAGCAGGAAGAACAAAATTAGGACAAATTCAAGCTTTTAAAAGGCTTTGGGGGCCCGGCTGGAGCCCAAATTAAAGACAGTGTCTGCTGGTGCTTTCCAAACTCCTGTCCAAACACCAGAGGCTACCAAATGCAATGTGACTGCTCTGCTGTCCATCAAAGGAGCTGCCTTCACTTGTGGCGAGGCCAGGATGGAGGCTTGTGGGCCGCGAGGGCACATCTGTGCCCAAGGTGCCGTAAGCAGTGCTGGAGGAAAGGGCTTGGAGCATCCTGACACCCGCAGGCCCAGCCAGGACTGCCCGGGTCCCTCGCTCCCGCACGGAGCACTCCAAGCTCCAGCATCAGTCTCTTCTCCCACGTCCATGGGGGAGGACCGTGCTCCGCTGGGCCTGCAGGACCAGCCTCCTAAGCACTTTGCGTCGTGCTTCAAACCAGCTCGGGCCCAAAGGAGCCTGCCTGGCTTCTTTGACACCTGGTCCGAGGCGGTCGAGCAGGCAGAGCCGGTGACTCCCCGTCTTGGGTTTGCTCTTCCTACCCCCATCCCAAACCAGAAGAGCAGCTGGGAAGAGCTCAGGGCAGTCCCGCCTTGCCGGGGAGGCGATAAGGAGAACAGGAGCCACAGGAGGCCAACTCCATCCTCATGACGAGCCCAGCGTGGCCGCTGAGTCGGCAGGGGGAAGAAAGGTATCCAGTGCCCAGAAGGCACCGAAAGCAGGGGCTGGGACGGGAAGCTTTGGCTCCACACGTCGGTAGAGCCTCGGGGGCGCCGAGCGCACGGAGCAAGGCCCTGGGGAGCACCAGTGAACGGCAACGAGGGCTGGGCTCTCCCGGGGAACTGCAGCGCAGGTGAATATGGAGGATTTCCAAACCGGTCCAGCTCTCAGCTACACACCTTCCCCTCCCTTCTTAATTGCGATTCTTCCTAATTTATTTGGGTTACCAGGAAATAATAACACTGGGGCTTTTTATTTTTGGTTAAGCCCTCTGGCAATCACGCATGTCAAGCTTTCAAGTGGGGCCTGCCCCAGCCCAGGCACAGGGAAGCTCTTCTCTTTCTTTGGGAAGAGTCATGTGCGGAGGCAGCCTTTTCCTGTGGCATCTGTGGGACCAGCTCCAGGACCTCCCGTTCAACCCCCACTTGCCAGTGATCTGATGAGCAGCAATTCTGTATTGGCACTTGCTCCCTGTTGCTCATGTTTTCTACAGTGCCTAGCTCCATCTCTGCTCACGGAAGAGCACTTTGCCATGAAAAAGGTGGAAGAGCCTGGAAGGCATCTGGGAGTGACCACCTTCCTCTCCACTCAAAGGGGAGGCTTGGAGACCTCCTGGGTAGGAAGGTGGGTGTTTTTCTGGGTGTCTGCTGAAAAGCCGGTTTAGGAGCTTGTGTTGGAAAGGCCACGTTGTGCTGCTGGAGCTGCCTGGGGCTGCATGCCAGCTGCTCTTGCAGGAAGGGCTCCTGCTGAGAAACATCTACCGCAGCCTCGCAAATCATGTCTGGGAAGTCCACGGACTTTACCTGGCACTTTTGTCCAGGAGACACTAGGCTTGAGTATCTTCAGAGAGTGATTAATTTTATTACCAGTCACAGCAAACCCGTAGACTAAGAGCCGTGCTCTAACAGCTGCCCTGAAGGTACTGCTGACTGCTGCTACGAGAGGCTGGACTTTGGCCCTGCACAGGAAAAACACAGCTAGATCTCTGTGAAAACCACAGAGCCTCCCAGATGAAGCACTGAGGGGCACAGCACGGCATGGAAGACAGAAAGGAAGCCATGAGACCTGCCTCCCAAGCAGCACCGCAGGATCCAGCCCTCAGGGAATAATACCCCCACGCACCAAGGCATTGCACCCGGCCGCATTTTATATGGATGTTTCTCAAGCCCACACAAGGCAACACATATATTCCCTCTGCTTCACTCCTCCCATCGTCCACCAGAAACTGCCTGAGGCCTTCAGAGCAGTGGGGTGGCTGGATCTCCATCCCTGTGAATTTATGCTGACAACCTGAATTATCCTATGATGCTGAAAAAATAAATACCCAAAACCTTTTGTTTTCTTACTACTGCCCTACGCAACGAGCCCGTTTGCACACACAGGGCACCTCCATCCATGGGGAGTCAGGCAGAGGAAGACCTAGAAGCAGCCACCTGTAGGAGCTACTTCACGGGCCCCGTGCCAGCTTTTGTCACCCCGGCTGACGGTTCGTTGTTTGCAGTCAACATAGACAGGCAGTGAAGGAAAGAGCCCGGCTACATCTGTGACCTAGAGCCTGCTGCCCCAAGACCATTTCCTCATGATGTTGTGCAGCGGCCACGTTACGCTGGGCGGTAGCTGGCGTGGGGGCAGGAAGGCAGGGACCGCAAGCCCAGCATGGGCAGGTTGTTTTGTCACGTCAGATGAACGTCACGCGCAGCGACCGCGCTTCCCCGGCTTTACAGCTCGTCCTCTCTTCCTTGAGACTTGAACTCATCCCGTTCCATGATGCTGGCAAACAGCTTTGTCTTGGGTAGCCAAAAGCACCCTCCAACCTGTGCCGCTACACGCCGAGCGCGCCTTGCCCTGTGGAGTGCGCTGGACCCAATCCTGCACTGGGACCCCTGCCCTGTGCATGTCTGGGAGCCAGCCTGAAGAGTGACAGCTCCTCAGCCAGCCTGGCTCCCTGCTACTCCAGCAGCGGATACCAGGAGCAGGTCCAGGCCAGGAGCAAGCGCCGCGAGGGAAAGGAGCAATTAGGGCCATCCCAGACACCACTTCAAGCCCTGTTTAACCGGAGTGAAGCAACATCTAGCGCTGCATCTGCCACTTCCTCAGACACATTCCCACCACGGCTCCCAAGCCCCTTGTCAAAGCACTGTTTTGAAGGGCTCCTCGCTTCAGTCCTGCTGCCTCCCCTTTACATTCGTGACCGACTGTTTTTTGTTTCTCGCCCTCCTCAACCAAACAACTCCATCGGTCCATGAAACGGAGCCGGGAAGGTGACACCATCAGGTCCCCCGCATACAGTGCTCAACTTGAGCAGCAATTTCCAAGCAGCCCAGCACCGCGAGCGTTACTCCCCGCTGCCCTCATTACAGTCAGCAATCATTGCATTTTACTCCTGTGTTGTCTCACAGTTATTCCCAGTATTTAAAAATAACATCGGTCCAACCCATTGCCTCCGAGCCTTCTGCCCTGTGCAATTGCAACAGCGTTTTCCAGTCAAGTAATAAGTAGAAGGGGAAAGGAGAGATGTACTCAAGCTCATTAATACAAGCTAGGGCTGGTGTGAAGCTCGTGCCACCCTGAACGAGCCTTCCCTGGGGTTGGAAATAGGGTGACAAGTTTTGCCAAGGTCACGGACAGCAAGTGCTCCACGGAAGCGGCAATCCGGTGAGGAGATGGCGAAAACGCGTCCCAGACACCTCCAAGAGAAGGGAAGCCCAAGGTCTGCAAACAGCTGCTCGAAACTACCAGCTCCAGGCTTTGTTAAGTAAAGATAATAACAGTTTATTAAAAAAAAAGGGGGAGGAAAAAATTCTGTTCTGCGCCAGAATGGATATTTTGCTGCCAAGAAAGTGCCACCTACTGGACCTTGGGCCATTCGGAAAGTACAAAAAATAAATAAATAAAGAGGAGGTAAAAAAAAGGAAAATTACTTCTCCTTTTTAAAAAAAAAATAGAAAACTATGCAGTTTCACTCCATTTCTGAGCAGCCGGATTCAGCTCTTGAGGCAGGCGCGTGTGGGGAAGCGGGGGGTGTGTTTTGGGGGTGCGACAGTCGGGCTCGGCGCTGGGAAGGAGAGCGCTTACCGGTGCTGAGAAGTCTCTCCCGTCCCCGGCGGTGTCCCCGGCGTCCTCTCCGTGCCCTCCTAGCGAGATCCCGCTGCCATCGTCCGGCGGCCGTGCCGCTCCCGCTGCGCCTCGCGAGCTGCACGGAGGAGCGCGGAGGAGCGTGTGAGGCAAAGGGTGCCCGGCGCGCAGCTCCTGACGCCCCCGCGGGACTCTGCGCCGCTCCCGGTCGCTCGCCGGGGCCGCCTGCGAGCAGGTGACGAGAGGTTTCTTGGCAGAGCGAGCGGAGCGGCAGCAGAGGAGGGGAGGGATGTGGAGGCAGCAAGAGGTGGAGCTGGGACCCAGAGCAACAGGTTACTGTATAACTAGGAGGCCCGCAGCTCCCGGCGGGAGGGCGGCCGCATCCCTGTGAGGCGCCAGGGCCTTGGACATGCCTGAGTTTTCCAGTGCTCCGAGGGGCCCCCCGACCGCCTTGTGGGCGAAACAAGGCGCCTTTTGTGCCACCCGGCGCCCTTCTCGGCAGCACGGTGCTGGCTCACCGGCGCGTTTCCGCCAGCTTCGCTCTCGCCCACTCTCTCCACCTGGATGTCAGTGGTGGGGAAATGAACCATGAGGGGGAGGCAAATGGGGCCATCCCCTCAGAGGTGCCTTTCAAGCCACCCCCTCCCTTGCCAAGGCTCTTCACACAGCCCATGGTTTGAATCGCACTTGGAGCCCTGCCCTGAAACCAGCTTAGCCCTGGTGACCATGGGAGGGAAGTGAGGTCCAAAAAAGCCTCTTACATAGGCAGGCTATTACTTTAAAAGAACTTATAGTTCCATTTGTCTCAGAGTTTCAATCTTGAAGCACTTTACAGTGATGGCATCAGCTCCAGCGCTTACATTGTACTGGGACACATCAACTAGACTGGTACTAGCAGTGTGAGATCCATCTGGGCAGCCTGTCCTCTTCCAGAAACAGAGCTTGTGAGATCGTTTGGTCAAAACACGTGTATAATAGGTCTCTCCACCATCCCTATAACATACTTTGAAGCCATTTAAGCTAAAGTCAGTTCTAGCAGCAAGGAAGAGACCTTGGAAGTAATTCACTTTTCCAAGAGTGGGTTGATGGTAGAGGAGATATCCCCAATTCCTCGTCCTTGAGCGAAGAAATAGCTGCAATGGCAGCCCCATTGCACCCCAGCACACGCATCTGGAGGAAACGTGGCTTCCAGAACTCTGTGCTTGCTGAGCTACCCGTGGTTTTCCCCATGTTTGCCACAATACAGGGGCTAAGTGTTTGGCTTTCTCCCTGGTCCATGTCCAGGAAGCCGTGCGGAGGAGAACGCCCCTGGTGAGCGATCACGGCAGGGATGCTGCGTGGCGAGCCGCGCGGGGCGGAGAACCATAGCTGCTCGTCTCTGACGGAAGAGCATCCTCTTCCACCGCAGGACGAGGCGAGCAGGTCCTCGATACTGCACACCCACCCTGGGCCCTGCCACCCTCCTTGGTGCAATGCCATTGAGATCCCAGGAGGTGCCCCACAAGCTCATGGAAACGCACCGTGGAAATGCACCAGGAGAAGCAGCAACCACAATGCAGGGAGGGGAAGGAACATCAGCAGAGGGAGACTCCCCTCTTTGAGGGAAACATGGTGGGAAACACAAGCGGTGATGGAGACCAGCAGGTCTTGCGAGTTGAAAGGTTTTGTGCAAGAGATTCTTCCCCACCAAAACGTGTCATTCACCACTTGAGGGTTTCGGTAGGGTTGCTGGGCTGAGCTGACTTTGCCAGGACGCAAATAGGTGGTTGGAAGGATCATGTGAAGACACCTAATGTTTAAGGTACTAAATTGCTTTCTATCTGGCAGCTTTGGCTCCCATGTTCATTACAAAGATAGTCCCCATGGGCTGCTACAAAGTGCTGTGTCCTGCAGGAAATCTCTTACCTGCTAAGTAGAGGAGAGACATTTTCCTCCAGGCAAGGAAGGAAACCACAATTGAGTTCATTGAGTCTTCCCTGCAATAGCTGATGCTGGACAAAATGGGACACAGGCACTAAGCCAGATGGGGGATTTGCTACCCACAGTGGCAATTCCTGTACGCCAGCTTTGCTGGGTTTCCGCTCACAGAACCAAATGAATGTGCACTGCAACCACCCCAAGCCTCACCTCCTCTCCCGCAGCTCAAAGCCGTTCACACTGTGATTGAAACAGCTGACAGGCACCTGAGGAATGCGGCAGGTCAGTCGCACACTGTTTCTGCCTGCTTAGGAACACACACACAAAAAAAACGGTCATAGGCCAATAAATCTTGAAAAATATCTCTGCGTTTGAAATGCTGGGAGGCCAACTTGCTTCTCAGGATCAGCCTTTTAAATCAGGCTGGCGGCAGACACCCCTCTGATGGCTGGAGAACAAAGGTTTCCTCCTTGCAGAGCAAACAACACCCAAACCAAGCGCCTCAAAATATGTGTTCCTCTATATTTTTAATGCCATTTTCATCCAACTTGCTCATCCTGTTTCAAAAGGGCTGGGCCTCGTAATTAAAAGCTCCATCAAAATTATGTCTGGCAAACGTCATCAATCAATGGCATTACTCTGCCATGCCCTGGCTTCTCCAAACACTGCGATGAGATTGCAAAAAGTGTTACTGATTAGAAAAAAAAAGGAACACTTTGGGTTTTGTATCAGCTCAGCATGGGGCAAATATGTCCTTAAATCAGTCCCCAGCCTAAGTGACAATTGCCGTTCAAATCCTGGGGATATGTGAGAAGAATAAATCATCTGAAGTTTACAGACGTTTTCTACGTTCAGCACACTGTGAGGGACTGACAGCAGTGGAAATACCTCAGGATCTGCTCCAAAAAGAAAAAGTTGGTGGGCAATTTTATTTTGAATAGAAAAAAAAAAAAAGAAACACAACAGTCCTGTCCTTTTGGGTATGCACATCTAGGCTGGGGGGTCAGCAGACTCTAATGGCCATCCTGGAGTCTGTCACCAGAGGGGTCTGTAGGACACCAGACACCTCATCAGTCAGGCCACCTGCATCCAGGTGATTTTTTTCCCCACTTAGCATTTCTTCCTTTAAATCCTGCCAGATTTTCTATTTCCAGATCCTTGCACGAGGCAGATGTAATGAAATACCAGGAAATAAGTGTCCTTTCATTCAGATGTGTATAGAAAAGGGTTTTGCTTGGTATGCTCTCATCATGACTCGGGCAGCTCTAGCTTGGTATGTTTGTCTCTCTTTACAGCAAATGCGTGATGAGCACATTCTACCACGTGAAACAAATTTGGAAAAACAAATGGGTGGGTATTTGATTTGCTCAGATTCAGCACAGAAACATTTGGTCGGTTGCTTATTTCCTGGCTGCTCCTTAGCACCCAGTTCTGCTGCTTTCACCATGGGTGCAATCCTGCTCCTGCCTCAACCAGCATAAGGTTTGTGCTGCTAAATGTAACAGGATGAAGCTCTGACCCAAAGAGATTCAAAGTGCATGTTTTCATTCCAACTCTAGGGAGGTGTAATGTGGATGGAAGCTGGTGTTACCTGGCCTTGGAAGGAGCTCCCCAGAGCAGGACTGAGGTCTAAAATCGGGCATTTCTGCAGGAAATTTGGCATCCTTCGTTCCCTTCTGCTATCACTGGAAGAAAAAACAAAGTGGTGTGGCTGAAGGTGAACCATGGCATTTCCAGCCCCTGGAAACAAATCAGCAGAGAACTCAAACGCTCTTTCCCAGTGCAACAGAATGGCCAAAATATGGCAGCAGCAGGATAAGAAGAGTCTTTTCCCCACAAGCCTAGCCTCAGTTTCCCTTTGAGCAGCTTAACTGCACCCTAGTGTCTGAACCAGACACCCAGCACTTCAAACACTGCCTAGGTGCAATACATTATTTATTTGAATAAATAAATACAAAAATAAGAAATTCTGAATAGAAAACTGTCTGCTTGTACAAAATCCCCACAAGCTCCCCAAACTTTACATTATTATGTACACACTTTTGATATGGTGAAAAAGCAATACTTGCACACAGTTCCTTAAAAAAAAGGCTTGAATGCAGCATTTTTTTGCAGAATTGTGGCCACAGACACATTTCCTACCAGACAAACATGTTTGACAAGGTTCGGCTTGATTTTAAAAAGGACAGAAAAGCGTGTGAATGTTTATGCTCAGCTTAAGGGCAAGCAAACACACATCATTGCTTTTGGCCTTTGCGTCTATAAGAACCAACTGCTTGAAATTCTGCTGTCTCCCCCTGCGACAAATCAGGTACTGCCCTACTAAAGTCAAGGAAATTGGGGTCTGGAGCGCAAAGGACAGCAGAAGAGGTAAAATGAAACAAAACCGTGGCCTCAGACACAGGAATGTAAGGCAGAAATTGCTACAATGCCAGTAGAACTGATGTAATCTCCAAGGCATAAAGGTATATGATACACTGGCTGCTATTTGGTCTGTGTTAGGAATGAATATTTAATATAGATTGCTAATGAACAGTGCAGCATTAAGCTGGATGATTCTCACAGCTTTTTGCTGAATCATCTTTGGCCTTTGCCCCTAAACTGATTGGTCAGATTGTGTTAGAGAAACTATGGAATTTTTTATCTCTCTCTTCAGGGAGACCTCTGCCAAAAAAAAAAAAAAAGGCTTGCAATTTAAACGAGGGAAAGATCTATGCGATTTTGACATGGAAACAACAGAACACTGCAAATATATTTAAAAATACATACAGAAAAAAAATGTGTTGGAAAAGAACGCGTTATGCTAGACCGGGCAGAGATCTAGCTGACAAAAGCAGCAATGGCTGCGATCTCGAGCACTGACTCGAGACCGTAGGTACAGAGAAGAACAGCACTTAAAATGACATCTGCTCGGAGCACGTAGGTCTGCCACGCCACGAAGTAGACGCACAGAAGGGCACTTCCCACCGTGAGCACAAGGCTGAGCCCCAGCGGAGCCTCCTCTTCAGTCAGGTTCCCCTTTGAACCTCGGAGGAAAGGAGAAGCTGCCGTGAGTGGCTTGGTTCCTCCCGACCTGCATTCCCGTCTGCAGTGACCCTGTCCAAAAAGGACCCAAGCACCTTCTGCCATACTGACTATTAACTTCTTGACTGCAAAGTTAATCTAAATAAAAGAACAGCTGATACTCAAAGGCACAACCTTATTTTCCCCACAATCAGTTTTGAAGCTGTTGCTGGTCGGATCTGTCCCTCTTAGTCAACCATCAAACTTTACCCCAAGCCCTTTGGCACCTAACTTCACAACACGGTGGCTAATGTGCACATTTAAGGACACCCGGTGGTGACTCTAAAATCTTATATAATTAGAACCTACCATATTCCCTGGAAGCCTATATTTCAAATTAACGTTGTTATGAAAAAGCAACACCTCATTTCATAGTTGAACCTTCTTTCCAAACTGGTCCCATGGCAGATTTTGCTATTTAACTACATATACTTGAAACTCACTGTTTTATTCAACCACTTTTGGGCCAAATACATTGATCACTTGGATAACGTTTAATGAAATGAAACAGAAATGTCCAAAAACCTGTAGGGTCTGTAAACTGTCATATTTTACCATATCCCAATTTTAGCATGATTGACATTTAAAGACTTCAATATTTCACTCAACTTTCATAACATGACATACCCAAATATAATTGGAGTGCTTCAAGAATGGCCATAATAAAAAGCAGTGCAAGATCAAGAGCCAAAAAACTATCTGGGTAACTGAAAACTTGACCTGTAGAATAACAGGGTAAATAACAGGGTAAATAAACCACAAAAATACAGCGGGCATATTGACAAAATATGAGCATACTGTAAGCACATAGCCTCCTTCTGAGCTAGAACACACGCAACTTACTTTTATAAACGATCATTGCAAGAGTTGCCAAGAAGTAAAAGATGTAATAAATTCCATTTACATAAAATAGGACCTGTAAAGAAACTGATGACTGCTAATAACTATTGTTAAGGATTTCTAATATTAGGGAGGGTCCATTTCATGAAAAAGCCATTTACTAATCATCTCAAAATATAGTGCCTTACCACACTAAATGTTTCACCTTTGACTGCCTATTGCCTATGGTTCTGAAAGTGATTTGGGCTTGCAAATACCAAGGAAAAATTTGCATTTTCGGGTTTGATTTTAGTTGGGTTTTAAAGAACTTGATTTGGTGTGTAGCAGGGGTTTGGCTAGCTGTAGTCCCTAAGGAAATGAACTGCGTGTGCATGAATACATTTTCCCAAACGACTCCCATACCTGTTCTTCTATACCTTTAATCAAGTTGACAGACTCCAAATATCCAATTCCTGTAAATGTGGGCCTATATGAAGCAGACAGACCCAGTCGAAGGGTTTACAGTTGGACTAGATGATCTTGAAGGTCTTTTCCAGCCATAATGATTCTATCATCACTGCCCACAGGATGGAAAAACTGGAAGCTGAACTCAACCTTTGTTATATACCTGACAAATGCTCTAAAAACTGAGTTTTGGGTTGTCAGTTCCAAAGAAACAGACTCCCTAACCTCTGGAAGATCACGGAGAGATCACAGGGAGAATTTACTGAACAGTCTCAGGGTTCATCTCACCTGTGCCCATTTTAGGATTAGTCATTTTAAACCTGCAGCTGGTCTAAATGAGTTCTCCAGGCTCCCCCTAGAGTCACTGGGGATGAGCACCTGAAAGTCAAGCAGCTCTACGTTAGGATGGGACAAACTGCTGTCTAAGGTTGAAAGGCAGCATCCTGGTGACTAAAAACGCAGCTGAAATGACTCATTTCTGTGAGACACCTAACACTTAAGAGGTCCAAACCAGCCCACCCATGTTCACTTGTATAAAGGAGAAACATAGCTAATGAAGGACACATCTCCTCAGCAGCACATTAACGGCATATGAGAGACACCTGCAGCACATTTAATAACCAAATTATACCAGACACAACTCACTTAAGTAATTCAAAGTCATTTCCAGATTTCTGCCTTCCTATAATCAAAATATTCTTAATCCTCCCCTCTTCCTCCCAGTCCTTCTCAAAAGCTTTGAATGCCTCTAAGCAGGGACTTAACGCTGGGTTATGATTTACAGGAACTGCCCATCCAGTGTGTGATGAGAGCACCCAGGCACATGCAGTGGATTCCAGTTCCCAGAACAGCTCATTTTATTAAAACAGAACAAGAGTGTTGTGTTTTCCCAGTTGAAGAAAGGTAGAGAAAAACAAACAAACAAACAAACAAAAAACCTAGACAGGTTCTAAATATGGAAAACTTTGAAGACAAGAGTGACTTTTTTTTTTACAGAGGTTACTCAAATCTCAAAAGTTTGGATTTGTTTGTTTTTACCCTATGGAAATGAGAGTGAAATATCACCATCAAACATGCCTGCCAGCCCCCTCTCAATGCTGCAGGTTTGTTTAAAGGTTTTTGTGCATAATGGAAGCCAAGGTGGTGCAAAATCTGAGCAGAACCCCTAGCTAACACTGGAAAATAAAACCACTTTCCCTGAGAAGAAACGCTTTTGCTTCACACAGATGGTGCTGACAGCTGAAAACTCACAAATTAACACCAAAATAGAATTGTGGAGGTTTATTAGGCAGGAAGAAATGAATTGATCTGAGCCATTTCTTTTTTTCCTCCCTCGAAGACTGCTGCATGTGAGGGCTCAAAGGTGCAAAAAGGATACAATCGATGAAGTTCTTCCCGTCCCTTGAGCAGGAAAAAAAATAAAAAGAAGAAAATTAGTCTAAATAGTAACCAAAAGCACCGCAAAAATGTCACTAGAATGTCCCATTTGTTTTGAGCGGCCAAAAAACTTCATCTCCTTTAAGCTATGAAGGAAAACATGCTGGGAAGCAGCACGTACCATTTGCTTTTAAATGGTGATGCAGGACACAGGGTTCCCCAGCTCCTCCAAACTAAGATCCTCCCAAACAAGTTCCCTTCAAAGGCAGAGTCATTTTACATAAAACCTTATTCTGCTTTGATTACCCAGAGGACCTCAAAGCGTGAGAGCTTTGAACATACCCCAAAAGTATTTTCTGCAAGTTAAACAACACTAAATTTTATTTTCTTTGACAAAAATATGAATAAAATTCCCTTGACACGTGCTAGCATTGACCTACTACTTCCTTTTAAAGTGAAATGTGGCCACTAAGCCAAGCTCTTTTTCTTAAATCATTCTTAAATGCCCTCAATATCCTCTTTTGGAGGCACAAAAAAAAATGGTAAGTTTTAAGTCCTGATTAAGGGACAAAAATAAGGCCCTTTTGTCCATCTTAGAGCCATTCTCTTATCACCAAATCAATGGGACACAGTCACCCATCACCTCCACCTCTGGGCTTCCCTGGCTTAACATTCTTATCACCATTTTATGCAGTTGGGCCCAAATTAGTCCTAACTTCAGGCATCTAATTAAGGTACACAATTAGGAAACGCAGTGGAAACAGGGAAGCAGTTTTGGAAGGTGATTCACACTGCCCATGATCCAAAATCCTTCTGGATGCGCTTCCTTCTCCTTTCTGTCTTCTGCAATGGGGAAAAAGGCTCCCAACAACCCTAACCACCCTCATTTGGCCAAACTGGATTTCATTAAACGTTTTGTTTTTTTTCTGCAGGACGGGAATTGAAGCCTTCATTAAGCATCTCATTCTGCGGTAACTAATGGTTAGAGGTACGTTTATACTCCGGGATAAACACTGATGTGGCAGTAATGCCTTGCAACACGATGATCTACTTGGCGTTCTTTCAACAGAATAAAGCAAAGGTCTCCACGTTAAAGTTATGGGAGACTGTTAAGTGGGACGTTAATTTGGAATGCAGTTACAGCGCGGGGAGATACGTTGCCATTTTGCAAGAGAAAAACCCCAAACGTATAAACGAGCGCCTCGGCGCCGAGGATCCGCTCTCCTCGTGGCTCCTCGCGCGGGGTCGCCCAAGTCGCCCTCTCTGTCGCGATAAAGCGGCCGCCAGACTCGGCTAGGGAGCTGGCACCTCTG
>NW_010578078.1:142834-154303 GCF_000705375.1 Tinamus guttatus
TTTTTTGTTTCGTTCTTTACCAGTGAAGCAAAGGCCGTTTTTTATCTTGACTGATAGACCTCTGCTAAACAGAGATCAGAAGTAATTCCCATTAGATTATGTTGTCAAATGTCAGGTGATAGGGAAAAGGTGACGTGAAAAAAAGTTCTTCTGCAAACAGTTCTTGATAAAAGACAGGTTTATTTCTTGCTCATTTGTATGTTCAAATAGATCCATGCCAGTCATGTGCAAGTGGATTGAGATTATTATTTCAATTAAGGAGGTTTAATTGTAAAACTGTCAGTCTGTCTGGATGATAAACTTGCAAGGCTGTCCAAAAAGGTCCAACAGTATTTTCTGAGAATTTCTGAGTTTTTGGATACCTCTTCCCTTTGTCTCTGAGAGTGGAAGTGCTGGAATTGCAGCCTGCTTCAGGACACCATGTTGGCTGGTTCCTCCTCAGGACAGTATTTGCATTTGAATTTTAAATATCATTTCAAGCACAGCCTTGGAGATGTTTTCCAGAATGAGACATCTGTTGTTCAGAGTTTCTTTTGAGTAGTTTTCCTGCAGTGAAAGCTGTTTGAGAGACTAAATTGTTTTTTTCTGGAGCCACCTTAGAAAGACTAACCGGACTAGAGAGCCATTTTTATGAATATACGTGAAGATATCCAAAAGAGATTGTGAGGAGAGGTTGTTAATGAAGTGAGAGAGCATTAAGTACCTTTAGCAGTCCACCTTCTACATGTTGTTCGAGAACTTCCTGCTTTGTAAATTTATTTTCTTACATCTGGTTTCCAGCAAGAAAATCTAGCTGCAATAACCTTCCTTTCTAATGGAATAGTTAATAGTTTAATAGTTAGTAGCCTGACATGGAAACTATGTGGTGGTCTCCAGGGTACCAAACTACCTTCCTTGTGTGTACCTGATGCACAGAGAGATAGTCTTATCGAGGGCTCTGTGGGAGGTTGTTATTTGTAGCAAACAGGCAGTATTTTCAGCAGGATCAATGACACAGGAGCTGGAAGAAACTACCAGGCAGAGGTGCAAGAGATGTTAAGCACACCTAAAGGGACAGCAGACAGTGCAGGGATGTGAGCCCAGTTTAAATGGCTTAACACCCCTGATGTCCTATCTCCCGCTGGGTTCAAAGCTTCTCCGTGGGCAATGGCTTTTATCAATTTGAATGGTTCTGCATTTATCAGAGGAATGTGATAAATCACCTCCTATTAAAAAAACACAAGGAATGCTACTTGTTTTTGGTGCCTTGAAAAGCTGATCCAAGCCAGGCAGGACAGTGTGTGTTTTCTGAGCCTGCACCACCCACTCATTTTCCTGTGTGCTGAATCATTTTGAAGCTCCTACATAAATATGGATAGAAAATTCCTAAAATAGCCTGTTGGTAGATTTTTCAATCAGCAGGGCTACACAGATGGGAAAATAGTCCTGCCTTCTTATGCTATTGTTTCGGTTTGGTGAGCAGTAGAGTGGGGAGTTTTGAGGTCAGCAGCTGGTAGATGTGAATGTCTTGAGCTTAATTTTTTGGCAGGTAGTATGTATCTATAGCTAGAGGTAGGAAATCTTGGAAAATGTTGGGAAAACAAGACCAGCAAAGCTAGATAAGGTTTGTTCCTGGAAATGTTGCCTGAGGTGAAGGTACACGGTGTGTTGTTGGGCTCCTCAACCTAGATTTAATTTCCTCATGCTAAGGCCTCCCAGGGTGTATGCAAACTTAGCATTACAGCCAGTATTCTGAAAAGTAAATGTTTTAGAGACACAGTAACTGATACATTTTGTGAAATGTTTCCAAAAGTAAGTCCAAGAAAAATATTGTTGGATTTTTAGGACTTGTGCTTATTTTTCTAGGATAGGTTTTAGAAAAGGAAAGAATATAGAGACGCAGTAATCGAGAGATTGGGAAGATTCAGGGAAAGCATTTTGGGGTTACTAGGGTAAGACTTTACACTTCTTTGTGCTGGTGGCTTCCTAGATAATATATTCAAACCTGCAGTTGTTATTAGGGTTATGGTTAGTATTTGCGAAAGCAAAGGCTGCAACGTCTCAGTCAATTTGGTTTTATTTTCTTAATATACTTTGGGAGCAGTTTTGCTGGGTTTCTGTGCTTTCCTGTTTAGTTTTATAGCTCTGGTCTTCTGGTTTATACAAAAGTTAAGAGCTATAGATGGGTTCTGGAGGAAAGGGCTGCAGACAAGAAATGACTCCTTTTTTATTATTTTTTTTTAAGACTGTCCAACTTGATAAATGTTAAGCAAATATCAGTGGATGTGAATGTCTTCTGTTAAACTTTGTATCTAAACTGTGTATGTTGGTTCCCATCTTTGGGCTTTGGAAAGCAGGGGTTTCAGAGATGCTGTGAACATTGCTGCTTGGAAAATCCAGGCTGGCACATTTGAAATAGATACAGGCAACTGCGAAAGTCTTTTAAAAACCTGTTGGTGTTTCACTTTTTACGTGTGTAATTGTACACTTACAGTTTGTTTTATGGTTGGAATCTAAGATGATGGGGTCCAAAGAAATACCAACTGTTGGGGTTTCTATAATGAATTTTCCAAAGTATATTTCTGGAAAGTGTGCTTATGTCATATGTGTATTTTTGAGGTGAGGAGGCCTGCCCTATTTATATTCCAATTTTGTTTCAGGGTTACTGTTAAGATCAGATTCCGATAGGGAAACAGAGGGGAGCCTAGCATGGATTTGTGCCTATTTTTTAAGGTTTTGCAACCCAAGAGTTTAAACCTGTGTAGTGATGACACATTTGGTATTTTAAGTCACTGAAGAATTTTTATAACCTCATTTTAGCAATAGTTAAGGGAAACGTAGGCGGAGCATCCTGATGAGAGTGGCAGACTTGTTGGGGGTCTTATTTTCACTGCTTATTTGTGCCTCTCCGCAGCAGTGCTAGGGGATGTTAACTCCTTCCTAGAGAGAACAGCGGGGTTAGGGGGTTCTTCAGGCCCCTGGATTTGATGTTAACCCTTGGGCTTGCTCTGCACAGCTCCCATTCACGGGAGGTAGCTGGAAGCCTAGTTGGATGGAGGTTTTGGTAGAGATTGTAACCAGAAGCACCTCATGGAAACGGAATGCTCTAATTCTACATATTTGATTTTGCTTTCTTCATATTCAGTGCTGACCTCGCTGCCTGCCCTGGCAGTGCCCCCCGCCACCCCTGCCAAAGCCATATCCCCTTCGGTGGTGAACGGGCTGGAGGTGACGGAGCAGCGGAGCTGGCTCTACTTGGAAGAGATGGTTAATTCCTTGCTCAACACGGCCCAGCAGCTGAAGACTCTCATTGAACAGGCTAAACAGGCCAGCTCCTCCTTCCGCGAGGCCGCCGTCACACAGGCGAAAATTCAAGCTGACGTGGAGAGGAAAGAGGTAATGATGCCAGAGGGGGTGAGATGGCTCAGCCACAGCCACCTTTTGGCTGAATGATGACCAGAGCAGTGCCTTGCTGGTTTTCACTGGCTGGAACTGTGGTTACAGCCCTTAGAAGTTGCTTCTCGAGTCCTCGATAGCAGTACTACTAGAGAAACCAGTTATTTGTGTCGTGAGGAAAGGAGTGAGCTGCTCTGGGTTTCCAAGAGTTGAGGGTAGCAGCCTAGTCATATAAATAGCTTCATGTTGCAAGTCCTGAGCTCTTACACCAGCCTCCATAAATTTCTGAGACACGGGCACTGAATTCCTGTGAACCCCAATTCAGTGAAGGTCCTGAGCATTCAGCTATGTGTGGTCTTCATGGCAAGGGAGCAGGGCTGCCAGAGGCTTCTCACTGCCTGAAGAGGTGCAGGCATGAAGAGAAGAGCAAGCTGGGGAGTCTGTGAGGAGGATAAAGGAAATGCTGAGCTGTTTTACTGGGCATTGCACAAGCTGATCTCACTTGAGGCCTGTGGTAGGACCCCAAGGCAGGCTGCAATAGCAAGGACCACAAGAGTCTTCCCTGCAGGCTGGCACCCAGGAGCCCTTCTCTTTTCTGTAAGAGATCATGTGCAAAGATTGTCCTTTTCTCCCTGGTTTTCTTCTTGAAAACTGATGCATGTTAGGGGCCCTGAATTCTTCTTCATGGAAAAAAAAATGAACACATTCCCCTTTCTCCTGCAGGTCCGCAGCTGCCGGTGTGGACTTGAGGGAGAAAGCGAGGACAGTTTTACTGAGACTTTGTTCCACTGTCAATAGCTGATGAACTTCCTTCCGTTGTACCCCGCTGCCTGCTGTTGCCATTGGCGTTATTGCTAATGTTGGCTTTCCATGGATCCGTAGGCGTGAGCATGCAGCAAGAGGCCTTGAAGAATTGTGTGTGGGAAGACTTTGCTGGGAGCTGAGAACCCCTATGACAGTCCTTGCAGCCTCTTTGGTATTCTTTGCCACGTTGTCTCTGCTAAACTCTTCTGTATGCTGCATCCTTGATGTGCAGGTGTGTGATATGTTGAGAGTCCTAATTCTTCCCCTGCCTTCCAGCCGGGCAGGAGGGGTATTTGTGCTGCTGTTCAGTTTGGGGTCCTCTGCTACCAAACAGCTGGGCAGAGCGTGGGATAGTGGAAAAACTGGAAGCTTTGACAGTCTATAGCTGGAAATCTGGCTTAACTTCGCGCTCTGCTTCCTTTTCCAATTTATGTGCCCTCTTCCCTTCTGCTCTTCCTAACTGGTTTCTGGAACAGCAGTTCAGTGTCTGTTCCAGATGAGGCAGAGCCACTTACTTCCCTGTGTTTGTGCTTTTCTGGTTTCATGAGCATTTCTCTCATTTGTGATACAAGCCTCTTTCTCACCATAAGTTTGTCTCTGGTCATAATTGGTTTCTTGTCACTTAAGGTATATGAGAAGAAGGAATAGGAGTAAACCTACTCTTTACCAGTGCCCACAAAGCTTCTAAGGGCCAGAGAACAGATGGGGCCCCCTTGGCAACCTGTCCTTTTATTAATGGGGCAGTGGATGCAGCAGAGTGGACGCTCCCAGGTAGGAGTGCTCCCACTTTGCAGAATTTCTGTGTGGCTCTATGTTCCTACATGCATAGAAATGAAAGATTGCTTCATTATGTCAGAGCTGCTGCAGAGCAAAGGCCATACACCAGATTAAATTATAATAGAGCTGCAGATCCAGCTCTTCCTGGAAGAATGACTTAATACGTATCAGGATTAAAGAAATCTGTTAGCAGGAGCAGGCTAGTTCCCAACCACATACACTAACTTCATTGCTCTGCCTGGAAATAACAGGTATCCTAGCTTGCTCCAGTGATGCAGAGGTATTTCCCCAGTTCAGCACCTTGTCTCTTGAATTCCAGTTTCTTTCTTAGGGCAGCAAATCTAATAGGAATTTTGCAGGAAGATTGGATCCCTCACTGCCATCCCAAACACATGGCAATACCTGGATCTGAAGCAGTCAGAATGAACAGGATGACTGAATTGGAAGACACTCAGATTTTAGAAGGAAAAAATAAGCATTGAGCTGTGCGGTAATGGAATATAAATGTATGTCTTCATCTGTAGTTAGAGGAAATGTTGGAAAATACATCTGTCCTTCATTCTTCTATGTCTGGCATGGATTTTTGTGTTCACTCTGCCTTGCTCCTATATGCTGAAGGTTAGTGGCGCATGATGCTCGGCATGAAGGTTTTGGGAGATCCTTAGCTGTCCTGAAGAAACTGTAGGCCACAAATCCCAGGCCCCAGACCCGAAGGCTTCACTGACACAGGGGCTGCCCTTGGATTTCTAGATATGAAGATGAACCCTGTTTAAAAAGCTGAGTGGCCGTCAGCCACGTGCTTGCTGTATGTAAGCAATAGGCCCACATGCAGCTCGTTAGGCCCACATGCAGCTCGTGCTCGGCCCATGTATGGCTTTCTGCTTCAGAGGCACCAAGATAAGTTATATTTGTGTAAAATTCTCTGGCTCAGCCCATGTATGGCTTTCTGCTTCAGAGAAGCTTTCTGCTTGCTTATACCAAGTATAAGTTATATTTGTGTAAAATTCTCTGGAAGTGGTAGGCAGAAGGAAAACTGAACCATAAACCATGCAGTTCAGTGTTTATGCTAACTTTAAAATGAATCATGCTTGTTACAGACGATATCAAAATATTTGTAAGATTTCCCGTATCTGGCCTCATTTTAGCCTCATTAAATAACTTGTGAATGAGTGTATCTGATCTTGTGGGTATCGTCTCAATTTTTGTTTCACTTGCATAAAGGGAAAAAAAATGATGGAGAGGGTGAGCGGATCAACAAAGGCTCCGTGTCTCTCGCAAGAGATATTTGACCACTTGGAGGATTGGCCCAGAAGTAGTGGATTAAAGACAGTACTTTACCCAAAGGTTTATGTGCTTTGAAAATGTAATTTTTTTGAGAGCGCATTAAGCCATCATTTATATCAGATAAACTTTAAGAAGGGAAAAATATGTAAACTCGCCAAACCCTGTGCCAGAAGACATTGCTGGAAAATAACAAAGATATACTGGAAATGTGTTAAACAGTAGTCTTGGGTAAATTAAAATAATTGGGGTCAAATTCTGAAATCTCTTTTAAACCAACATAGTCCTCCTTTCTTAATGTAGTGGTATCTATAGGGCCCTGTCCATCTGAAAACAAGGTGGAAGATTAAATCGGTTAACAGCTGGAGCATCTGAATTCTTTTTTAGAAAGATTAAAACAATTCAGGGCTAGAGAGTAGGAAATTAACCTAAAAAGCGTTGGGCATTTAAGAAATGTTGCTCTGGCAGGCAAAAAACAGATTATACTCTCAAAGGCACCAATGAAACCGGCTGAGAATTGCATGTTGGCAGGAGTGGCTCTGGAAAAGGTTTCGTGAGAGAGCTGGACACATCTGGCTTGATCCTTCCTCTCATCGCAGCGTTTCCTTCTTACTTTCTGAATGCCCTGGACTGTAAACATCATGGCTCTGCCATAACTAGAGGACACGCTGCTCAGGTGGGTAAAAAGAAGGTAGAAGAAGGTTACACAGATGTTTCCCCCACTACATTTCAGTGACTGGAGATGGAGGAGCTCTTGTCACTCAGACGCAGACAGTGGACAGCTGAACTTCTTGATCTCTTTCTTGCTGGAAATCTCCCAAGGACGTGGGATTAGCCACATTTATAGAGGCTTAAGTGGATTCTGGTGATGGAAAGTGTTTCAATTGTGGAGCTGTGGCACTTTCTCAGAACTGAAATTCGCTGTGTTCACTGGCACGCACGTGGCTCCGCGCAGGCTATTGCAGGGGGACTGTCCTGGCAGGGCCTATGTGTGCAGTGATTTCTGTTTGTATTTAAACGACATCTAGCCTCAGGTTTTGACATCCGTATTTCTACCTACATCCCCAAAAAGAAGTTTAGAAGCTTTATGTCATTCTCCGAGACTATTTCTACCCAGGGCTCTGAAGGGAGGGTCATTTGCAGTTTTTTTCCAGCTCAATTCTCTGCCTAGATGCAGAGAAGTGACTGATAAAGTCCAGTGCCAAGCCCTGAGTCCCAGCTTCTCCACTCCAGATATTGCTAGCAGTTATATTCTCCCAAGAATCACAGTTATTTTCTCCCTCAGGCATAATAAGGTAGATTCTCTTGCCAGAAGCCCCAACTGAAGCTCACAGATATATTTCCTGTCTTAAGGAGAAGGCTTTTGGCCTGGACAAAATTTCAGTCTTCAAAGAGTAGCCTCAAAAGAATGATTTTGAAATTTCATTACATATGATATACACAACTTTCACCTCCAGAACACCTGAGGAACTGGGGATGCTCTGTGTGTGTTTAGCGTAGCTGATTAGTCTGTCCTTCATCTCCCTAGGAAGTCTTTTAATTTGACTTTGAAGCAGAGTTAATATGTAATCAAGTTGGGCTCAGTTTTGAAAGCCTTGGAGGAGCACTCAATTGGACTCATGAACTTATTTGAAGTGCTCTTCCATATGGAGTTTGGGGCCTGACAGGAGAGTTTTGTGGTAGAATCCTCAAGAAAGCTTTGTGGCAGGATCCTTTCAACTGTGTGTGTCATATGTTGGCTATGAAGTAACCAGTCTGGTGTATTTTTCATTGCAGCAGTACCAGAACCAGTTATTTCAACAAACAGAAGATGTAGATGGGAAAACAGAAATCATCATCAAGGTAAGCTGAGCATGTCTCATGTTCTGTGAAGAATTCTTTGGGATATCTTGTTCTTTATCTTGTTTCAATTAAAGATACAGAGTTTTCTATTATTATTGTGAAAATCATCTATTTTATATTTGGCCTAGTCTTCCAGCCCGAGCTCTCCCTAGCTGAACTAATGCTCTGTTCTAGCCAAGTATGTCCAGTTCACATTAGGTTCTATGTTTCACAATCCTTCTATGTTTTCACCATCTTTCATCATCATCTGGCCAGATCGATCAATCTGAGTCACTTCTGAGTGATAAAATTGCAGCTTTATCTGATGGGTATCACTGAGGTGTGACTGGAAGTTCTGGGTTTTGTCTTGCAAGCTGGCTATCAAAGACACACAGTTCCCTTAGGCTTTCAGAATGGGAATGTAAGTTAAACTTCAGTCCACACACATGATTTAAGACCTCATATCTTTATATCTTATTCAACAGACCTTTCCAAGATCTCTGTGTACAAGTGCTCATAGTGCATATTTTCAATGTTTCACAATACTGTGCAAGTTAGGGGCAGATTAGTGTCCTTACAGAGAGACTTTACAATTTGGAGCAGCTCTAAGCCTCTTTTAGGTAGCTTAAGTTTATGGCTGTCCATTAAGAATAGAGTTCAGTCACACTGACTGTTAATTGGCGTGATGAACTCCGTGTTAATCAGGGCATTGCTGTTAGGCTCCTTGTGCTTGAAAGAAGAAGGAAGTTCATGGAATTAAATATTGCCTGTGTTCTGTGCCACACTAACAGTACCTTCACAGCCAACAAATGCTTCCTGTTGTGGCCTCACACTGCTCTGACTTGCTAATGATTTGTCAGTAATTTAATGAGCTGCAAAGCTGCTCTGTGCAGTGTTTATTTCAGTGATGTTTCCACCTAAACATACAGGTTATGTTAACTGATGTCATACGAGATTAAAGTGCTAGACATAAAACCATCCTTTAAAAACCAAGTGTGATTTGTTAGCCCATAACCCATCTGTCCCATCTTGTCGAGGGCTAAGCCCTGGGCTTCTGCTATCATTTTTCATATTTACTCTTGTTTTCTATTTCTCTTTTGTCATACTGCTTATATAATCATACAGCTTACAAATAAAGGAAGCAAGCCTGTTTAGCCCATAGTTTTTTAAGGGTCAGACCCCTTCTCCCTCCTCAAAAACAGGGAGGTGTAAAATTGAAAGGTGGTGTCGTTGTGACCATTCTTGTTGTCCTTCCCCAGACCCTGCTCTCGGGCACATTTAGGATTGTAGACCTGAAAGGCTGCCAAACCAACCTGTCTTTTAGATTTTGGAGTTAAATGGAGAATTCAGGTATGGATGCCTATGCATTGCTGTCTGTCTGGAATACACCCGCTGTTGGTTAAGACAGACTCCTGCAGAAGTCTATATTAAGCTGAGAGGAGCTGACATAAGTATCCTGTATTACAGAGGGAGGCATCTGTATTTCACAGTGGACAGATTTTCATGGCAAACCATGTATCACCTATGGTTTTGAAGGGCTTCTTGCACTCCAGAGAGGAAAACAAAGTTAGATTTCTCTTTCCAAAGCAATCCCAGAGGAAATGGCAAGAAGAGTGGAGGTCGGAAAACACACCCAGAAGCCACTGTGCCTATTTGCTTTATGTGTTGAGGATTTATTGGCCAACACGTACTAGGGGGGGCTGTAATCCCCCAAGCTTTCATCTTCACACCGCTGTCGAGTACATTTCCAGATACATGCTGCAGAAAACCTCAGAGCAGTTCTGCCCCTCTGGTCAGCCTGCCTGTCCTTGCCACCAGTCCTATACTGTATCACCTTAGAGGACCCATATTCCTCTATAACGATCTCCCCATTGTTGTCACTTCTGCCAATGTCACTTTGCCTTTCATTTTCACAGCAGTCCTGCGTGAACTGCGGGCGCGAGGCAACGAACGAGTGCACGGGATGCCATAAAGTCAACTATTGCTCCACTTTCTGTCAGCGGAAGGTAAAAGGCTATTGCTGAATTGCTGATTGAGTTGTCCAAAGAATGTTTGGTGAATGTGCAGGAAGCCAGACCTGTAGTGTGCTAACTAATGTGAGGAAGAACAGCAAGACACCTGATTTGAGCAAGTTGGTTACATCAGTATTTGGTTAGCTTGCACTGGTGTGTAAAGAAAGTCTGTTGGGAGGTAATACTAGGAATTGTATTCCTCTCCTTTACCATTACTCAAGTAAGATGCCTCATATGATGCTAGAGATATGTTGAGGTGTCTTTCAGGAGTGGGTTTGGATACATTCTGACTCTGCTTTATTGAAATTTTCCAAGTCCTAACTGACATTGGTCAGTGCTGGACTAGGCACCAGCATTCAGCTCCATCTCGTTTCCCCCTCTAGCATTGACTCAGTTCTCAAAAACAGCTTCTGCTGGGGCTGAGTTTGGTTTTGCAGGCTGTACAGGGCCCTTGGGCTGGTTTTTCTCCTTGACATTTTCATTCCCACTTCCCTTTTGCAGGACTGGAAGGATCACCAGCACATGTGTGGCCAGTCAGCCACAATGACGGTGCAAGCGGACGAGGTGCACGTCACGGACAGCGTGATGGAGAAAGTCGCTGTCTGACCAAACTTTCCCTCCTACGTTTTCCAGGAACAGTCCCGCATGGCCGGCTGGATCGGCCAGCCAAATGTGAACGGTCTGTCATTCAGGAATCAGACTCTTCTCACTAGCAAACTCGTTTTTTGAAAGGCTTTTTAATACTTCGACAGCATTTGCCTATTCCAAAAGTTTGAATAATGCAAAGACTGAGAAAACCTGATCTGGGGCAGGGGTGGAAAAAACTCAAAATGAACAAAAAAAGCCAACTATCTGCCATGTGCCAGCTGGGAGCCACCCTCAGTTTAAGGAAACTTTGACCTTGCCAGACTGAAATTTCCACTGTGTGGATTACAGTGATACCATGTCACTTGATACGGATCCAAAGCAATTGCTGCAGTGCGATTTGCCAGTGTTTCCTTCTCCCTGTGCCTCCCTACCTCCCATATGAAAAAAGAAAAAGGAATAATCTTTCATTTGGTTTATTTAATTGTCTTGAGAAAGACAGTATAAACTCTTAATTTGCAATGGAAGGATTTTTTTTCCTGTGTTCCTTCTGTGCTGGGCAAATTTGGAACACATCGGAGCTTCTGCACTTGAATATAAGTGAAAAATAAAGTGTTGTTAAATAAAATAAAATGCAGTGAAGACTTGAAAGTGCCCTACTGTGCTATTTAATTCCCACTACAGCACTCTAGTCTATTAATAAATGAGAAAGCCTGAACTGGTTAGGAGCCCGTATGACTAGAATGCAGCTTTGGTTACAGGATGGTACCTACCCCTATATGTTTGTTTTCATATAGAAAGATGCATTGCATCT
>NW_010578078.1:154343-169795 GCF_000705375.1 Tinamus guttatus
CCTGCCATAGCTGCCACCTTGTAGCAGCCATCTAGCCAAAGTGAGATCTGATCAAACCCAAAGTCAGAATATACAGATGTTACCATATCATTGCTATTTAGTAGCAGCTAATTAGAGAAGTGATGAGCACTGGGAAGTTATGTGCTTCATTCATTGCAGTAGTTCAGGCAACAAAGTTCTTTAAGGTATTCCTTTAATAATTTAGACTAATAAAGCTCTTTCATTTATTTTTTTAAGATGAATGCATCAAAGTTGAGGATTCTTGTAAGCATCCACATCTCTACCTTGGTTCTTTTTTCAGTCTTAGCCATAACAACTGAGCATGGTGTATATATCATGTCTGATTATTCATTCTAATTTCATATTGTTGAAGAAGGAGGATTGTTATTCCTCTTACACTATAAGAGGTGCCACCTTTGAATCGCAGAGTGACCCAATCCAGAATCATGAATGTTATGAAAAGGGCAAAATTTTCACCCAGCGTTCACCCAGGAAAGTAATAATGAAGAGGATAAAAAAAATTGGAGAATCTTTAATCTTAAACTACAGGTTTCTAATAAATCCATTCCCTCCCCTATGAAACTTTTTTTTTTGATTGTTACAAGGAGGTGGAAACTAGTTTATTATCTCTTCTGCCAGTCTCCTGTACCACTGAGATGTCTCTTTAGGAGGACCACTCAGTAGGGTTTTCTTTTTTGCCTGCTGCTCCAGCTCCTGAGAAGCACCAGATGGGACCTCTTCACAGAGAGATGACTACTGATGTCCAGCACAGGTTGGTGGCAGTTGATTAATGGTTTTGAATCCTTCCTTCATGGAAAGCCAGGCACAAACTAAGGCAGCGTATACAAAAAATACATGTGTAAAACTCCTGGAAAAACTCTGGCTTCCCAAAAGCGTTTCTTCAGTATTTCTACTAGTTTCTTCTTACATTGTTATATTATGATTGCCTGTTCCCTAAATCTTAAAGAAAATTATTATTATATTTGAAAAGATGGTCTCAGTCAAACCCCTAGTGACACAACTGCAACCTGCAGGTTGCCTTGCCTCCATCTCATACCCATTAAAGTTTTGCTTACGACTAAATGAAATCCTGCAATAAGTCAAATGCCTCATGCTGCTATTTGGATAAAAAGCCAAGTTTGTCACAGCAACCTGCTTCAACAGCATCTTTGAGTAAGAGAACAGCTCTTTGCATAGGTGCACTACAGTTGAGCCCTATGTATCCACCTTTAAACCCAAGGTTAGCAAGCTGGTCATGCAACTGGCCTGTCGTTGGCCGAGCTCGTATTAAACAGGAAGGGTAACAAATCATGTCCTTTGGGTTTGTTGAATGAAAAATGAATTGAAGAAGGAAAACTTCTTCAATTCAGCCCAAGTTCTGTGGGTTTCTGAGTAGAGGTGCTTTTCTCAAGAAAATGCTGTGAAGTTGCAAGCTAGTGAATCTGTGGTTTGATGTAGTCCCAAAATAAATCAAGGCAACATAGCAGCATCTCGCACTAGAATACAGGGAAAACTGCTTCAAATTAGCACCTCTGGAGTGTTAAAGCTTTACTTTTCATGCTAAACTCCACTTTCAGTTGGAAAATAGTGACTTTTATTAGTGCAGCCCTTTGGTCTGTGTTCTCCAAAAAGAAATGCCCTTATACTGTCGTGCTGCTTTGGGAAGTAGGACTTCGTGTTGATTCAAGGACCATTATAACTACATAAACAAGTGAGCTGGGATATGACGCTGAATCCAGACTTACCAAGGCTCATGTTTGTATAATGAGAATGATTTGAAATATGGGTTAGAAAGAAACTTAACTGCTGGTTTTGAAACTTTATTGACCATCAGAGAGCCTTGATGTCCTTGCAGCTGTTCCCAGTGCAAGGAGTGAAAACATGGAACTTGAAGACTTTCAATATAATCACCATGGGAATTGACCGTGTTCATTTGTAGATAATAAATTGATTGAGCAACTGCTATCCTCAGTCAAAGAAAAGAACTCCCTGCAGAATTTTTGTGTTTCCAAGAAAACAAGTTGCCCAGTGGAAGGATATCAACGAACTCCAAAAATCCACAGTCAAAGATGGTTGTTTTGTGCAGTAACGATCCTCTTCTCTCCTGAGTCTTTGGAGGAAAGCATTAAACCCTCCCTGGGGCTGCCCTTAGTGTCACTACACTCAGGTTTACCCAAAAAGAGACAAAAGGAGAAAGGATTTTCAACAAGCTAGGACTAGTTTCTGGCATGTATCGTTCAGTTTGATAGGTAACTTGGGAGGCCTAGCAATAACACAATTGTGCATTCTGGGGAGAGAGGGGATGTATCTAAAGCTATTAATAGGTAGCTCTGTGTGTTCTGAAATCTGACCCTTGTTAGGACTGCAGGTAGCGCAGCCTTGAGTGCTATCACCATTCCCAAGCAGGGAAACCGTGACAATTAGCAAGGCAAGAGCTCTGAGCTTGAAATGAGAGTTTAGGAGCTCTGGGTGTCTTAATTAGACACATTTTGCAGTGTGCTGAGAGGCATAAATGCTCCTGGTTCTGAGGTGGTCTTTCTGGAACCTTTGTGGTTCTGGTATTGTCACTAATGTGCTTGGAAAGACTGTTCTTCTCTGTCCCTAGGAAAGGTGGTATCGCCCATGGCTGAGCTCCTCTGCTGCCCCTTCTTCACAGGGGGCACCAGCATGGAGGGGAGGGGGGCTCTCTGATTTTTATCTGGTCATTACTTATCTTGATTTTATTTTTGGAGGCCCTTAATGTCCCTTTTCAAACACAAGTAAAATTGGATTTAGAAAAATAAAGGGGAAAGGACATGTAGGTAGATATACACTCACTCAGAATGAGATGATACGGAAAAACAGTTTAATTTTTGTGAGGGTGTTTGTTTTTGGTTGTTGTTTTCTCCCTAGTGCTCTGTCCATGGAGAGTGCTTGAGCAGGCACCTCACAAGCCCTGTTTAGAGCCTCCACAGCACCCCAGGCCATGGCAAGCTCAGCAACAGCTCAAGGCACCAGCATATTGGGCAGCGCTCCGGAGTTGCCAGAGCTTGTGAGTAACTGAGGGGAACAGCCTATTACCCTTCTCAAACACCTGTGTTAAGCTAAAAGTTACTGAAACTCTGACCAAGGCCAGTTTTGACCTAAAATGAACTTGCAGAGGGGGAAAAATCCACTACCTGGGAGTCTACCTTTTAAGACTCCCTCCATCTCTTTATCAGGGAGAAAAGAGGCAGCTCCGGGAGACACTGCATGTCTCCTAGCACACTTCCAGCAGGGCTTGAAATTGCCCAGAGGGCACAAACATGGATTTTCGTCACAGCTGAAATGCTCTGGAATGCAGGGAGAGAGGCCTTGCCAGAGTGGACTGTAGTAAGTGAGGGTTGTGCATAGGCCTTCCTCAATAACCCATTTTGAGACATCAGGTGGTTGGATCTGCCCCCTGCAGGAGCTGAGAGCACTGAACGGATCTGTTGCTCTCAGGGTCAGGGAGGGTGCATGTTTCAAAACTCTTCTGCTATGGTGGCACGTGAGATGGTGCCTGTGTTGCTGAGTGACCTGCTAAGAGGAGCCCAAACCAGAAGAAACAGAGAAATCCAAAGCAAGAGCTCTTTTGAGAACCATCCATGCTTTCTTGTGGCATCTCTTGCTACTTAAGTCAAGTACCAAGTGTTGAAAAACTTGACCACGTGAGCGGTATCCAATGGGTGGAGTATTTGAGCTCTCTCCGCTGCTACTCACCTTCAACTCTTTGTAGCAGAGACCGAGCTGGGAACCGCTATCCTTTAGCTGCCTTCTCTCTCCTTCCCTCCACCCCAACAACAACAGCAAACGTTAGGCAGAAATATATCTTTAATGAACTATACAAAAAATATCCAGGTCTTTCCTTCTCTCCTCCAGTAGACTCGGTAGTTCCAGTAGACTCAGCAAAAGAGGTGCAAGACTTTGCGGAAGAAGTTCCTGAATTCCGCATTGAAAACTGTATAAATGATGGGGTTGACAGCACTGTTGACATAACCCAGCCAAGTGACAATGCTGGTGACTTGAGTAGGAATGATGCAGGACTTGCAGAGAGCCCTTGTAATGTGGACCACAAAAAAAGGTGTCCAGCAGAAGAGGAAAGCACCTGCCAGAAGGATATTAAACAGAGAAAATATTATATGAGTATTATGGAAGGGTTTAATTTAGCAAGAAATGCTAACTGGGCCAAACTAAGCAGACAGTACAGAGTGCTGGGAGAAAAACTACAAACTGAGGTGTAGAGGAGGCCTTTCAGTAGCCAACAAAGATAAGTCTAAGTTGGGTATAAATTTGGATTTGGATTTAAGATGCCAGGAATCACTTCACTTTGCAGAAAAGGTCAAATTATAAGTAGTGTACAAATGTTCTTTCCTAAGAGTGGTGTCTGCAGTGTTTATTGACACTACTCCTCTGGATCAAATGCTGAGACGTTCACTTGACAAACCTGTTATTCACTGAATGAGGCTCAAGCAAGTCCTGATAGACTGAATCTTGTTGTAAGTCAGTGGAATGTTTCCTACCCTTCCCTGACCTCTGCAGACTGTTACTCACCAACGACAACAGGCAGCACCCTCATGGCCTTCCGCTCCCGGCCGTTGATCTTGGCCTGTTTCCGTTTATGCCCTGGGTGTGGGTATGTGAGGTGTGGGTAGGAGATAGTCTGGACCCCGTTGCTCATCACATAGTCCCCAGGCAGGGGAGGGTCAGAGTGGGTGTAAGGGTTGCATTCATCCAGTCCAGCCTGCCCTCTCTCAAAGAAGGGTGAAGGGTGATAGAGCTTCCTGTTGCCCCCATAGATGCTGCCTCTCAGCTTGGACTTCCGAGCTTCTTCCCAGCGCTTGAGTCCTTGGAACATGGCGCAATAGAGCACCAGCATGACAGGGCAGGGAATAAAGAAGGAGCAGATGGAGGAGTACACAATGTAGTTGTCATCCTCCAGCTGACACAAGCTGGGGTCCCGGTTCGGGACATTGTTGAGGCCAAATATGACTGGGGATGCCACAGCAAAGGCGAAGATCCAAGTGGTGGAGATCAGGATCAACTGCCGCAGGTCGATCTGCCGCCGGTTGTAGTTCAGCGGGACTGAAACAGCGATAAACCTGCCAGCAAGAGAGTCCAAGTGAGTCAGTGATAGGATGACGTTGTTAGAACTGGGGATGCAAGGGACTGTTCTCAAAACTGCTTGTCACTGTCCTTCACTGCTCAGTGAGTCCCTCCTTTTAATTTACTTACATAGCTCAGACCCAGGCTACAACTAGTCTTCCTCATTAGAAGAGCATCCTAAGGAAGAGCCCTGTCCTAGTCACAGAGCTCTGCTTTCAGCTTGGCTACCATGAGGCTATTGATGGGACACAAAGCTAACAATGAAGACGAATGGTAGTGCAGAACACCCTCCATAAAGGGGAAACAGGACCCAGTCTCTCTGCAGCCAAAGGGCACAGCAGCAGAGAACAGAGAGGATTTGCTTGGCTCTGTTCTCACTCTGCCTATGATCTTTGCAGGGACAAGTATGGAAGGAGCCTGATGCCAGCATACAGAACTATCTGCACTCCAGCATGGGAAGGCAAGCATGAAGAGCAGAAAGGTGCTTACCGGTCCACACTAATAGCACAGAGATTGAAGATGGAGGCTGTGCAGAGCATCACGTCCATGGTCATCAGGGCATCACACAGCACGGTGCTGAGAGACCACACACCTCCCTGGAACTGAAAGAAGAGATCCCTGGGTCAGTGACTGCCTTCCAAACACAGGGAAGGAGCAACATTGTGTGCAGGAACCTCTGCTATTGAGGTTGTCTTCATGACAAGCAAGAAGCCTGAAGTCCAGCCACAGTGTCCTTTTGGCATCATAACTACCCTGGAAGTGCTGAATGTGGTTAAGAAAAGAGCTCAATTAAGGAAACCTTTGATAGGCCACTTCAAACTAGTCCCCACCTGGCACCTCTTTAGAGAGAAGGAACAGCAAAATCCAAAGGAAGTCTCACAAGACAGCAGCCCCCAAGGAGCATCACTGAGCAAGGAACTTAACAGCAGTGCAAAAGGCAAACGCATTTTTCTGGGTTGGGTCTTTCATTTACCATCCCTTCCTCACCCAACCACGCTGCCTCTTAACTTCACACATGTAGGCCCTGGGAAAATAGCATGCAAAATAGTAAGAAAATACCCAACAGATTGCAGTTTATCACTATTGGCTTGTGGAACAGGAACATTTGCCCAGGAGTATGTTATGAAGCAGGTTTTTGGAAAATGGGAATGGAAGGAAAAGCTCGAGGGGGTACAGAAATGAGTTTGGCTTCATTAAGCTGTTCTTTAGACCATGGCACCAACACCTGTCCAGTCTTTCTGGCATTGAAAACTGATAAACTGTATGTCACAATTGCTTTGGTGGCACATGGGATTACTGCCCTTTTAGGCAAGACCAGAAACGGAGACCTTCTGAGTTCCTATTTTAGTGTAGCAGGAGAGGATGCCTTTTTTGTTTTTCCCATTCAGTAAGAAAAGGGCCCAACACATTTCACTCCCACTCCATCCTAATTTAGCAGTTAAGAAGAGGAAAAGACCCCTCATTCCCTTCGACCAAATTCCTATAATGCTCCATGATCCTCATACCATTCAAAGGACTATACCACTGTGCAATGGTCTGCAAGCGCTGACTCCAAATTATATTCTGGCAAAACAAACAAACAAAAAAACCCTCAGTTGCAGACACAAGAGCTCCTTGGATCTGGTGTTACAATGTCTTAGGCCTGTGTACTATTTCTGTAAGGACCAGGGCAGAAACAGTAGTCCCAGCAGAGTGAACAGGGCATGGCATGGGCCAGATCATCTCAGCAAGGAATGCACAAGCTCTCTTGATGAATGGGTCTAAGTGTCTGAGGAAATTTCTGGAATTAAACATGCATTTCATTTGCCAGGCAAGGAATTCTCCTTCCTGGGTGTTCAGAGAAATGGCATTTTGAGAGGTGGCATAACTTATGGGGAGGCATGAATTTAGTTTCAAAACAAAAAGTTCAGTAGCAATGATCACCTGCCCTCCCCAACCCAAATACAAGTCTTGCAAATCTGTTCCTTACTGCACTGGTACTTTTATCATTTAGCAATACACACACACAACACACACAACACACACATACTCTTCTGCACCATATAAAGAGGTAAGTTTGTGGACAAGTCAGCCTTCTAAGCAGACCTGCTACAGAATTTAGGGATCTGAGGCCATCACAATATGTACTGATGGGCACATCTCTGCCTGGAACCTGCAGTTGCTCAGTGTACAGGTGCTGTACACAGCAGCACCCTTCCCTTCCTGCCCCACCACACTATTTCTTCATGGAAGATGTCCTTTTTTTGTTGTTTGCTTATTTTGGGCCAGGCACCTTCTCCCCATTTGACACCTTCCTCTGTAGAAAGGGCTTGAACTGACAGGTGGAACACAGGTCATCAAAGCATCTTCCTTGCTGCGAGGGTAACAGCTTTTGGGTCTGAGCACCACGTTCCCCATCATCCCCCCACTTTTCAACTTGGCCCAGAAGAGCCTCCTGTCTCTCTCATCTTTATGTTTGACATTACTGTGCTTTCCCCCTTTCCAAATCAAACATGGTTAATAAAAAGCTTTCCACCCCAGAGGTAATCAGATCTGCCTCAAGCTGACTGCTGCCCAGATCACTTCTCTCTGTCTGCTGGTGTCTGTGCTTTCAAACCCAGACTTTTAAGCTCATTGGCAAAGGGTACAGGGCACAATACAGAGTTGTTTGCCTGCTTTTCTACAATCTCTCACCCTAACACCAGAGCAGTCCTGTGCAATTACTTTTTGGAACTTAAAGATCTTGCTGACCTATTGACCGGCCCATGGTGTTAAGAGCACATGCTGAAAAAATCCCCTTTGCAAAGTCTTGGGGAATGACGTAACCCCTCACAAGCACACAGGTGGATGAGCCACTGAAGCACGTTGGTAAGACTTAGCTTGATGGAGACTTCTGGAGTCCTTCCGCCCCACAAGTGGAGAAACACAGCTGTGAATCTGAGGAACACCTCTCCTCTGCCACAGTGTTTGCTGGAGTAGTTCCACAGTAGACACTTTGTCACCAGGAAAAATATTTACCAACTTGAGAAGGCAGTTGTTAAAGTTCATGGTGAGAAGCCAAAGAAAGCAATTTAGCATCTTGGGAGAAAAAGCTAAGTGTCTGGGATCTGGCTAGGAGACAGCACTTACACCAAGATGGAAAAAGTTCAACTGATTTGCGAGTGCAAAGTGAGGAGTGATGGGATGAAGCCAAGAGAAACAACTAGGCTGTTGTTGAATTTGCTCAATAAACATGAAAAGCAAGGAAAAGAGCTTTTATTTAGCCTAGTCTAAATAACCCAAAGGAAAGACATACAGGGAGGCAGCTGTAGCATCCCAGCCCTTGCAGACCTTACTGGTAACATGACCAAGACTGGACAGCGACCTGGAGACATGTCTCCCATCACAACATGTATTTGTGGCCCAGGCTGTCAGACATCTCTATCCGGTGCTCACATGGAAAGAAGAGTTCCTGAGATGAGGGCTGCTCCTCATGGAGCAAAACATTAGGCCTCCCTTAGCGGGAAGAACAATGTTTCCAAGTCCACTTCCAACAGGCACTTTGGTTTTCCTCTTGAATTTTGGGCATCAACAGTGACCTGCACCAGCGTGATGGTCTTCAGTGTTCACACGCATCCCTGTACGTGTTTACGGGCAGGCAGCTCTCTGAGGATTACTGTCAGGCAGTAGTGATGTCACGCACAGGATTATGATTAGTGGAGCTGTAAAGCCAAAGTAGACTGGGAAGAAACTATTTGACTATTTTTATATACACATCTCCTTAAGAGGAAAGGTAACCCAAACCTCCAAGAGAGAGCTGGATTTACACATAAATTCTTCATTCAGCTTCTTCATTCAGCTTTTGCCTCACATAGGCCAACCATTCCAAACTGAACCAAGAAAACAAACCATCAATATTTGGCTGTTTCACTGGGACCCTGACAAGTTCACTTCTGGTTATAAGAGGAAGAATTTGAGCCACAATTTTCAAAACTGGATTCTGATTTGGGGGAATTAATTGTTTCTGAAAGGGAGAAGAGCTCTCGGACTGCAGCAGCTAAGCACCTACACGGGACACAGCCTCTGCCAGAAGATTCAAGCTGAGAACTCAGAAAATACCACAGGACTTTCTCTTTTCTATCTCTCTTTTTCTTTTTTTTTTCTTTTTTTAAGCCTCTCATTTTGGGGAAAGCACTGGGAGAGAACTCCTTGCTTTTCTGCCCACCTTAGCAAAATGCACCAAGAACCTCTTCCAATTCCAATGCATGAGTGACTTTGGATTAGAGGCCTAGCTGGCTTTGCTAGGTCATGTGGCTAATTGGTACCTGATTACAGTAGGTTGCAGGAGATTAGCCCATCAAGGTACAGTGTAAAGCTTTAGGGATCATAAACAGCTCAAGCTGCCCTTAAATAGTGCTCCCAAGCACCACATCCAGCAGCTTTTTTGCATTCTCCGCTTTCTTAGCGTTGTTGCTCTTCAGCAACACATGATTGGGGTGCTGCTGAGAGAAGGCCAGCCAACTAGTTACGCAGCCACACAGACACTCTACAGGCAAGCTGTCTCCGCTTAACAAAATAAAAAGGAAAGCTGCAAACCAGGGCCCCACAGGCCAACCTACCTGGCGGGTCTTATATAAGGCTGTTGGTGCTGCCTGCACAGTTGTGGCAGGAGCTATATATAGGATGAGCCTGCTCAATACCTATTAACCAGTACGCTTGAAACCTCCAAGCATAATTTCTGGGAAGAAGATGGAATATTATGTGAGTGGTTGTGGTGGTGGGAGGAGGTGGTCGTGTCCTACCCTTAGCTCAGTGTTTTGTGGCAGAAAAGAAAGTTTTATAGGGAGTTGCTAAGCATCTCCTTTCGGGACACAAGACAAACTCTGTTCAAAGCACATTGCAGAAGCAGATTGGATGCTAGTGTAGCCGACCAAGGTTAGCAACGCCAGGAAATTTGCAGGCAGCCACTGTGGTCTCGTACAAGATATTAGTGTCTCCCTGCAAATGGTATTTAGCTCTGGACCAACCACTAAGGGCAGAGGAGGAATAACTCAAATTACTTCTTACATAGAATACAAAGAGGTCAATGAAAAACGTTTTACAGGTTGGTCGGAGGTGGACTTGACACCTCAGGAGGCCCTTGCAGCAAATTGTGTTCCTAGCTCAGGTCATGCTGATGGCCCTAGTCCTAAGTACAACCAATTTGTAAGAGAAAATTTGTCTTCTTGCAAACAAGCCTAATATCAGAAGAGGCCTTACACTTGTAATCCTAAGAGTGGGGAATAAGTTGGTGATAAAGGATTCTTCAGTCTTATTTCCTGCAAAGAAAGTCCTTATTACAGCACCACATGGGAACTTCCTATCTGTCTCTCTTGCCAGCCTTGCAAACGGCCTCACTGAGAAACAGAGAACACAAATCAGTCCTTTAGTTTCTGATGGTGATGACAACAGAAACAAGGGACCCAGGCAACAACAGCACATGACCTGCAAGTGAATTAGGAGATGCCAGCTGAATTTCTGACCAACCACCTGCCTGCCCTCAGCAAGGCTATGGAGCCCCCCAAAGTGATAATCCTAAGAGCCAAGGCCTGCCAAGAGGGATATGGCGTGAATTAGAAGAAGAATAATCCTTGCAAATGGGCAAAGTCCAGTTTGAGAGTCAAGGAATTTCCCATACGCTGCAAGAAGCTGATTCTGAGTCCTTTTTGTGAGCCATGCTAACCACAGTGTTCTCCAGAAGACCAGCACAGTTTCCAGGGAGAGAGGAGGGAATGGGATACAAGACAAAGGTGGCCTCACTGTCTGCTCCCAAGTCCCTTCCTCTCTAAAATTTTTAAGGCCAAAGCTTTTAGAAATAAGGAACAAGTCTGGTTATCCACCCTGAAACACTCTAAGGGCTCCAAATACACAGAAGACCTCCCCATAGTATTGGTCACTGAAAATCCCTAGCACCAGTTTATAACTGCTGGGCTATAACATCTCCCCACTATTTTGGCCAGAGACTGAGAAGCTCACATGTTCCTCAGGCCAAGAAGAACTTCTACCCCAATGAAGCTGATGATTGCTGGAAGACTTTCAAATATTTTTGCAAACAGAATGACTTGCATTCCCAGAGAGACACAAAAAAAATGGTGAGAGACCTCGTCTCTCACCAGAACTACACCACAGGCACACACACGCAGGATGCTTTGCTAAAAAGGGATGATGTCTTTCTATAGCAGTGTTACACTGACTCCCTGAAAAGCTTTACGCAGAAGTTACAGCATCACTCCTCCCGACAACAGGCTCGTGGAGTCAGCAGCTGGCCACTCCGAGACCTGCATGGCGGAGCGCGTGCCGGTGGAAAACCTTCCTGACCTGCAGAAGCAGAAGGGTAAACAGGTAGATCTGCTAAAATAGCTTCCTCCTTTCCTTAATCAATTAGATCTCCGTAGCAAAGATGTTTACATAACTGTGCCCTACCAGCGTGCCGGCCAACAGCTTCCTGGGTCGGATGTGTTTCACCGCTCAGGCACTCAGGATGGATTAAGGAAAGAGGGGATCAGAGCCACAGCTTGGAGAAAGGAGCAGGCACTATGTAGGCTCTGCAGTGGAGCACAGGAGTGCAAGTTGCCGCTCTCATTCCTGCCCTGATAGCTACGAATGTCTCCACTTTACCTGAGGCAGAAATATGTGACTGGAAAGATCGCTGCAGTTCCTGCCCCTGGCACAGAGCACTTGGGTGCTAATGAAGCAGTTGAATACGAAGACACGTCTTTGTAGGCACACAGCTCTCTAAAAGCAGATTTTTAGTGGGCAAAAGGACTTGGGGCCTCGCAATATTCTGCAGTACCTGCAGAAGAACTCATAGCTCTGCTTTCTCTAAGCACTCACGGGAGCAATAACTCCCATCTTCAGTGCTATTGATGCTCCAGGCAACCCATGGTATCTTTTCCTGGCCTCCTTTCATATTAAACTTGGGCTTTTCTCCTGGGGAGTTAGCTTGGAGCCCTGGGAATGCCCCAGGCCATCTCCTTCCCCCTCATATTCCCTATCATCCTTGCCTTACTGCCAGGGGATTCCCAGGAGAGAGCCCAAGCCTCGCGCTCCCGTCACAAAGCCAAGGATGCTGCAGAAGAGCAGGCTGCCTTTGCCATGGGTTCCTACCTCTCCCTGCCGGACTGCTTCCTGCTCTTGCAGCATGCCCAAATTTGCCTAGGATTTGGGATGCCCAAATGCTAAGGGTGTAGAAGTGCTGCTGGCTTTTGCCAAACATGGAGCTCATCTGCATAAGAACTCTAAGGAGAAGGCTGCAAACGCTGCCCGGGCAAGGATTCACTTCACGTCCACAGTCTCAGAAGCTGTTTGGTTGGGAAATGGATGTTTTAACGCAGCGGAAAGCTGATGTTTCTCCGCTTTCCCCATCTATAGGAGGCTTCTTAATCACACCAGGCTGTGGAAGCACAGAGCTGACAAACCACTGCAACATTTGGACTTACTGAAGAGCAGCTTCTCACATCAGTTCGAGCACTCTTTCTCATTAAGGCCCCTGGTGTGAACTTGAGCTGCTAAAGTAGATAAATTTGACAGAGCAAATTAATGAGGAGAGAAAATACAGTCTGAAGAATCCCTGCCAACGCACTGCAAGCACAAGGGGCAGATTTAGAAGGCAAGACTCGAGAGCAAATGTTCTTTGGCAAGCACAAGGGGCAGATTTAGAACAAGGCAAGACTCGAGAGCAAATGTTCTTCTCACACAAGTGTGGGGAGAAGAGGTCTGAAGGCCTCTGTGCTCAGCACCCAGAGTGAAGGTTTTCCTTCATACATGAAAAGACCAAGTACAGTGGGAGATACTGGTTTCCCACCACCGCTGGCCTGTTTCCAAAACAAGTTCTTGTAGCAAAGCTTGGCCACTCTTTTATTGCCTGAGAGATCCTAGTACAACAAGACCAGACTTGGCCAGACTCTTCCTCACCATCAGAAAGCCACCATGTCACTGTGATGCTTCTCCCATGAGCTGAACTTCCTGTGATGGAGACAGAAGTGGAGAAAGGTTGGATTCCATGGCCTCATTTCGCTTCCCTTATTACAGGAAAAAATGGCAGGGATGGCCAAAACAGTGTCAAGAGGAAATGGCTGTGACTGTACATCACAATTTTGTCCTTGTCTAGCACCTGCTTTCAGCAATTCTCCAGCTCTGCAGGTACAAACAAGGGACATTCGGAGAAAACTAACACCCAATTTGTCCTCCTGCAGCCAAGACTTCTAAAACAAAGATTTTAGCTGTGAGAAAGTTATGCTGGCTCTCTGGGGAGTACAACAGGACTCAACAGCTGCTACCGCACTGGAATAAGCTCTCTCAGCAACTAGGAACAGGAGCCAAGCTCAAGGTCGCTCCCGCTGTTCTCCAGCTTTTGTGAACATCAGCAAGAGATAATCCACATCTCACGGGAGGGAAACCTAGCCCCATGTGGGAGACCTGTCATTTTGTAGGGATGGCAGATGTCACATCTGGGAGAAATCTGAAGCAAGAACTAATATTACAGGTGAAAAAGTGCAAGGTGACTGAGCTTTTCCTGCTGCAAGAAGGAAGTGCTGATACTTCGTGGCTATGGGTTTATACATGTAGACCGACCATCTCATTCTGATCCCCACCCTGTTTTCACTTTGGCCTCTTATCAGAAAACCAGAAAAAAAGATTCTGCCCACTGGCACTGATTTAATGGCCACTCTGACCTTTTCTTAGCAAATTAGGTGAGGTGAACTGCAAATCCCCAACCAATATATAGGAGATTATTAAAAATACTCATCAAGCCCGGTGGGCTCTGAGCCCAAAGAGAAATTGCAAGGCAGGGAACTAGTTCCTCCGCACTGACCAATGATTTAAGCTACCCTGTATTTCTAAACCCCATCACAGCTCAAGCACAGGCTGGGTAGCCCAGAGTTTTAAAGATTATGTGGTGTCAGACACCGGTTCTCTGAGAATCCAGCATTTATGGCATGTTCTCAGATACCCAAGGGAACCCCCATAAGGTCATGCTCAATTGGAAGTGGTACTCCCAGGTATGGTCATCCGCATTTTATGGATCAAACTTGGAAACGACATTGGTTTGTGGATCTGCCCATGGAGTCAGGGACAGGATGCGTGGAGAGGCAAAAGGAATTCCAATTAGCAAGAAGGAGCTGAGAAGAATGATGGAGAAAGAGGGCTTCCAGCTTTCTAACCCCAAAAATGAGAGAGGGAAAAGCAGACCTGTCCAAAACAAGCAACACAGGGGGAAGAGAGGTGAGTATCTACTGCTTCTGTTCTTTGCTAGTTCTTCTCATAGCTCCTGTCCCTCTAAGAAAACCTTTGTCTCCAGAGAGGTCACAATGTCCGGAGAAATCCTAGGATGGTGTAGAGAGGCTAAGAGCATCCTAATCTCTAATCTGTAGCTTTCCTTGCGTAAGAAAACATAGACTCGATCCGGTCAGGTTCTGAATGGTAGCCCTGGCATGGGAGAGAAGGGAAATGCTAGTTTGAACACTTTGGGAACACCACTCGCAGTTTCTGAGGTGGGGAGAAGGCCTGTCCCAAAACCCCCCAAAGGCCACAGTGGTTCTGCACATCCACCCATGTATCCAGGGGCAGGACCGGGCAAATGAGAGCACATGCAGCCACCAGGAGCCCTGCAGCCAGCAACACCAAAGCAGCCTTTATGTAGCCCTTCAAAGGAAGTAGAACAACTAGCTCCCTAAAAAAAAAGAATAAACAATTTCTCATCTTCAACCTGGCACAGCAACCTGGTTCCTAGCTAAAGAGCTCCCTTATCCCCCAAAAGCCAATCTTGTCATATCAGACAGAGCAAAGCCCTCTAGCCCTTCCTAACCATTTGCTGACCAGCAACCCATTCCCCAGCCCAGGACCTGTCTGAGGACTCCCTGGAGCTGCTCACACAGTCCAGGTGATTTCTGTTTCTGCTTCTCTGCCTCGGCACTCGCTCCGGCATCACAGCTCGCCTAGAAGCAAGGGTGAAATGAAGCCCCCTTGGCCACGCACTCAGGGACTGCGGGGACCTGTGAGTGCAGGAGCAAGAACTTCAGCCAACTTCTTTTTTATTTTAATCTTTGCTACGAGTTGTCTTTCAGGAGCTCCCCACTGCAGACGAGCAGGAGGAAACAAAACCCGGGCCGTGGCAGCAACACACACATCCGCGCACGGGAAGAGCTGCAGGGCAGCGGCAGCCCGACGGGCAGTGGCACCTCCAGGATTTCCCAGCTGCAGGCGGGGAACAAACCCAGGGAGGGTTTTTGAGCACCCCAGGTGTTGGGTCTCTCGCGGATCCCACCCTACAACTTCCAGCACCACCAGCCACTAAAACTCACAGCCACCAAGAGCCGCGGGGCCAGCGCGCAAACCCTCCCCGCCGCCCC